>CAJPEX010000123.1:1563-177567 GCA_905338405.1 Notodromas monacha | reverse complement strand
CATGTGTTTCCCTTTATGAATTTATTCACAGCAAAGTTTTGGAGGTAAATGAGTACTCATTTTCCTGATACACTGTTTATACCCCTTAAACACACTGTCTCAACTCTCTCATAGATTTGCTTCAAGGTGAGAGTGATGTGCTTGGGGAGTGAGGGGCTGCAGGGGCACACTGGCTCATATTTCAGTGGAGCACATATTAGCTCTGGCAAGATGGGCATCCACCCTTCTGCCACTATGAATGCTGTATCTCTCTTTCCCCCACCCTTGCCCTCAATACCACTAAATTTTTTCGCTTCCTTCTTATGCAATTCTGAGTGAATTAACCTCATGTTGTCAACAATCTTCCACATAAAAGCTACAAACATTTCTACGTTTGTAGAAGCTTTAGGAAGCATTCCAGCCTCTTCCAAATCATAATACTTTGTTTGCAGCTGGCTAGACAGCTTGTACATAAAAACATCTAGAAACATGGGACTATCCAGATCATATTGCAATTGGGTATATTTTATAGTTCTGACCAAAGATGCAATTATAGTTGCATAATCTCTCAGCTCATCTCTGTCTTCTAAATGAACAGGATTTGTCTTAGATACTTTGTCTTGGATATACCAAATTATGCATTGAACAGTTCCATATTCTTTCTTCAAAATTGTTAAAGCTGCATCATAGCCTCCCATATCATTATTGACATGTGAAATTAATCTTAGAGGTTCACCTTTCAAATGGTTCTGAAGGAATTGAAACTTACTGGATGGTGGCTCAATTCTTACAGCCATTCTTTCTAGGGCTTGAACAAAATTCTGAAACTCAGTAGGGTCTCCCTCAAAATTCTGTAACTCAACCTTGGGATGATGTCCCATAGAATCACAGGGAATCTTATAGAATGGACGCTCACAGTCAAAATCACTCTAATATGTATTATTACAAACCAAAGGATTTTCACTATCCAGCCTTTCTGTTCTAGGAGGATTAATAGCTGAAGCTCTAGCAATCTTGCAATTAATGCCAACACTCTCACAATCAAAATCCCTACATTTTCCCACTATGTTAGCATTCCAAAATTCAGAATTCAAACCATTGTTCTCACTTTGAAGCCTTACTATTTCCTTGTCTGGCTGGTTTTCCTCATACCAAGATAACAAACTTCTTGTTTCTACTAAGGCTAACCTCAATCTCTCTCTGGCCTCAAAACTTTCCAAAATCAGAGAATCTTCATCTACATAACAATCATTCTCTGCTCTCTTCAATAATTGGCCAGCTTGCAAAACTTGAGCATTAAACAATGTAACCTCTGCATTAGAAAGAACAGGCTTTTTCTGCAGGTCCTTCAATCTATTGCTCATAGTTTGGCTAAAAAAGTTTAGATTGAGAATTAAATACTTGGTATTCCACTGCTTAGAACTTGAGGCATTACTAACCATACTCAACTTATGACTTGAAGGCTTTGTAGCCAAAGCTATAGGAGTTGAATCAACATCTACTTGGGCTGGGTTAGAAGTAGGTGGAACTGGGTTAGAAATAGACTGAACTGGCTTAGAAGTAGACTTAAAAGTCTCAAAAATTCGTTTACTTTCTTAACCAGTGCCTCAGCCTCAGGATTAAATTGAAGCCAAGTTTCCTGCTCCTCTTCAGAATCTTTTGGAGTACCAACTGGATTTTCTAAATATTCCAGATGTTCTTTCCCCTGCTTAAGACAAGCTTCTAATTTTTGTAAATATGCCTTAATATCTTGGGGTTCCCACTCATCAAGAGGTCTAGGTCCACTAAGTTTGGAAAATACCTTTGAGCATTTGCAGTAATCTGCTTCAAAGTAAAAGTACCTTTAGAGGATTTCTTTCCAGTCTCACTTGCAGTAGCCATTGCTTTGAATTACTGTTCCTGGAATTCAGAAAATAAAAGATGATCTGGTTCAGAGGACCAACAAAATTGACTGTTGCTTTCACAAAGTTAAACTTCAAGAACTCACACAAGAATCCTTGCCCTTTAAATTGTTTTTTAAAGCTTCAGAAAATTTGTATAGGCTTGACTGTTTTAAGAAAGTTGTAAACAGTTCAAACTTTTATTTTCCCGGATCAAAATTTGCACGAATATTTAGCTGAAAAGTTGAAGTAAATCACACACCAGAAATAAAATAATTCACAGCAAATTTACTGGCTTTTGCAAGCTTGAAAGAAAATTCACAGAGAAAACCAAACAACAACAAAATAACAAGAAACAAAGCACAGAAAACTGAAACCCAAACCTCTAAATCCCAGCCACTAGAAAGCCTTGAAAGTGAGCAGAACTCTGACTAAGAAAAACTTGGTCACACTGGAGAAATGGAACAAGAAAAAATAATTAGTTGCTTCACAAAAGTGAAATGAACTATCTTACTTTTAACTTGCTCACAAATCTCTGAAAACTATTTGCTTCTAAAAACCCCACTGGTTAAACTCAAGCTCACTTGAATCAAAACTAGCAAACAGTTTCCCCGAAAAACCACCAAGTTATCTGAAACACACAAACAAAGCTCTGAAAAAATCAACTTCTCACTACAAGACCTTCTGATCAACTGAGGATTCCAACAAGATGGAATCCTCTCAATTCCTGAGGAAGGAATCTCCCAGAAAGTGATAGAAGATTCCAGAAAATGCTCAAGATTTCATGAATTTCAAAGTTTCCAAAACCAAATTTTATTTCATCAATTTCAAGGGGAAAATGCCTCCCTCATTGTGTGGCTTGGCAACAATGCGCTGCATCCAGTACTGGATACTCAGCTTCCACCTGGGAAAGGGGTGGAGCCTGTGACGTCATCAGCACAGCTGTGATAATTCAACTATTCTGACATTATTTTTCTGATCTAAAGACCAAGATTTTTCTTAATAGAATTCTTCTTTGAAAATTTAAACAGAAGAAAAGAAACACGCTATGCAACACACCACTGAAACAGAATTCTTGAGCTCACTCTGATCAATGTGGTCAATCAGAATGGTGGAGTGTTTTCCTCCTTTTTATTGATCAAGAATGCTTTGGGATTTTGATTCCCCCAGATGACAATGCCTCCTCATCCAGAGCAAAGCTCCCCCAATTTTCCTGAAAGCAGAGGTGATGAGTTTTCCCTTTTTATCTGTTTGATTTCCTAGAGGAGAGAAGATTGTTCCTGTCAATCACTCCTCCTTTATCACCCCTCCTTCCGGCTGATAGATTTGTGTGTTCCAATAGTTTGATGTAAATAAGCCCATCACCACTAAACCCTTGTGATTGTTTTTCAATCCTTTGTGGTGATGTAATATTTCTGTGCATTCTGCACATCCTATCTTGAACTAAGCTAGATTGGAACATGATGTAATACTTTCCCAGTATGGAATCATTCTTGCTGGTTCTTCCCACAGTCTTCAAAGGGAGATGCCCCAGCCCCTGTTCCTCAGTTTCAGTTCGGACCTCAGAGCAGTGTGTGTGGGAAAGCAACAGGAAGTTGCTAGATAGTTTCAGTTGAAGTTGTGTTGGGTTAAAGAATAATATTCTCATAGACATTGTGGGTACTCTGTCTCCCTTAACTGATTCTCCTAGAGTTCCCCAATAAGCTCTGGTATTAATAAAAAGAAAGTGTGTGAAATATATATTCAGTATATATTTATTGTACATGTATTGTGCTTGAGTGTGTCATATACATGTATGCAAACAGATTGGAATAAATTATATATCAACCACTCTTGACTCATATTCCATTGGGGAGGGATAACAAGATTATTGGAAAGGATGTGATTGACCGCCTGCTGAAAAGCTGCTTTTAACCCAAAGGGCATCCTGAAGTATTGCATTTGGCCCCGCAGAGTCCAAAAGGCAGTCTTAGGTTGGTTGTTGAATGCAACAGGAAGGTGGTGGAAAGCTGAATGCAGATCAAGGCTGCAGAAGTAGGCATTGTTTCTCCCCAAGGCATCCAGGAGATCCTGTATGACAGACATGGAATACCTATCATCAGACAAAATATTGATGATGGCTTGGTAGTTCTCCACAAGACGCCAATGCCAATGAGGCAGGGCATTGGGATTGGAGTTCTTCTCCAAAGTAAGAAAAGCCAGAGAATTGTAAGGAGAGAATGCTGGTTTGGTAATTCCAGCCTTGATGTATTCATTGACCAGAGCAGAAAAGAGAGCATTCATTTCCAAAGATTGATGGAATGACCAGGTATTTGGGATCTGTTCCTTGATACTTTTAAGAGTCACTGTGTGCTCTGGAAAAAATCCTCAACATCCTGACCATTGGTGAAAGAGACTGGTGTGTTGGATGAGCATCTGTTGGACAAGATTCCTCTCTTGTTCCAAGCCATTGATGAATGTGATCCCTTCACCCAGTTCAAGTGTGGAAGGAGCGTGGTTCTGGATGGTTTGTTGGAATCCCACAAAGGCTCTATCCCCATCAATGGTGAGTGCCAAAGAAAAATGGCGTAGGGCGGTTCAACCTAGGAGGATGAGAGGATCAGAAAAATGGGGTAAAATAAGAAAGGGAATGGATTATTGGAGACTGCAGAATGAGAAGTCAATCACCACCTGGTGGGAGACCTTTGCAGTGTCCAAAGTGAGGGCTGTCTGTACCTGAATCGAACAGGGTTTTGGGGTAAGATGCAGATTATCTACCAATGATTGTGCAACAAAGGTGTGAGAAGCACCTGTGTCTACTAGGCCAGATGTAAGAGTTGCCAATTTGTAGAGGTAAAACTATTGGTGGAGGCGCAGCAAGGTCTGTGTCAGCACAGTGAGCCACATTCACTGTGACGGGCGCCTGCTTCCCTGCAACAACAATGGACAATTTTTACCAATGTGCCCAGGCGCATGACAATGAAAGCAATAAAATACATGCCCTGGTGGGGTTTGATGATTTGGCGTGAAATTTTGCTGTGCTGGACGCACAGGTGCTGCAGCTCCTGATGTTTTGGTCAGGGCCAGTGTTGGTCAGCCTTGTTGTCTCAGCAAGATGCAACAATCCTCTGGGGAATGCCACACATAAGCTTGATGCCCCTTGCACCACTGACATTGTGGACAAGGGTTACTGGAATTCTTTGAAGCCGGTTTGGAGCTAGTTCTGCCGCCCAATGTTGTGTGGGTGTGCAACCTTTGGTGATGGCTTCTGGCCAGGTGAGGTTGTGGTTGTCTGTCCACTTCTTCTGCAACTCATCTTGCAAGCTGGTTGGGACAGCCTCAATCAGTTGATCAATAAGAATCTTATGCTGCGTGGTGTCAAGCATAACCAGTTGTCTGGGGGAAGTGAGAAAGGAGTTAAAGGTATGCTCTAACCTGCCCCCAAAGCTGATGAAGCTTTCACCATTTTGAGGTCAAAGATGGAAAAATTGGTCCAGCCAATCCAGGTGAGGTGTTGTGTGGGAGACCACAATTGCAGCAACCAGGTCCTTAAAATTGAGGATCCCACATCCATACAGAACTGATGCGGCTTTGCAGACAAGGGTTGGGTTTTATTTAGTAGACACCAAACCTTCATGTCTGTTGAAACGTTGTTCATGGCAGGAGTTTGATGTAGCTGGTCTGCATAGTCCTCAAAGGTCTCATTGTCCCTCTAATGCAGTAGATCTGCCAACTGTGGTTCTCCCAGCAGACAATACTGCATTGGTTGGCATGGCAGGGGTGTAGGTCCCGCAACAACAATCTCCTGCTGTTGGGGGACAACCCACAGCATGATCTGCAGGTCAAGCGGTTGTAGATGCCATCTGGGTGGCAGAATCCAGCCATGCGCCAGAGATAGAGGTATCCCATTAGTTTCCAGTAGGGTGACCTATCCTGCATGGTCAGCCCCACTGGGTGTTCTGAGACAATACACCTCTGTCAGGTATTGAAGGATCAGGTGTGGGATGGCCTCCTACTGACTGACTGATGAGGCAGTTGCCATTGATGAGGGGCTCTGCAGCATTGATGGTGTGACAGTCAGGGATTCCTGCACTGTGGATGACCCAGCAGACAATGCAGCTGCTGGTGGATTGGGGACTTGCGCAGGAGGCATGTGAGGCTGTGCTTTTGAATTCTCTGTGTTGCAAGTCATCTCAGGGATGCTAGCACAATCAGGTAACAACTGTACAAACCCTCAGTAAGAATGAGTAAAAGAGTCCTTGGCCAGTGTCTCTTAATCAGGAGGTTTATATTTCAGTTCTACTCTGTGATAACTCAGATTTTCTTGCAACACAATACACTTCACAAGATTTTGTCAGTCCAAAAATGAATTAGAGCTCTTCCTTGGTCAAAAATCAAGAACCAAATGCCGGATCATTCCCTGGTCTCTTGCGTGTCTCCACCAACTGTGATAGCCATCTACATCCAGGCAATGCTTGGGTGGGTGCTTTGATCAATCACTCAAGTGTTTGTCAATGGGATAGATTTTGCTGTTAAGGGTCCCAATAGGGGTTCCTTTAATATTTTGTGTTTGCCAAACAATTGAAAAAAATTCTCAAAAAATTAATAGAAAATTTGTCTCAGCTTTGAAGCTCATACAATAACTGCACCAAGAAAAAAACATACAGCACCTGCTTTTTTTTCCAAATGGCAACGAAAGACATGCACACATTTTACTGTACTATCCACAGTTAAAAGGAAAAATCATGATGAACAGAAGAACAAAGTTGTTCTATTTTGGAAAGTAAGTATTTGTCAAATTTAAATTGAAGATTTCTTTAGACTTATTTTTAATGGTAGTAGCTCTATGTTTTCACAAGATAACAAAATTTTAAAAGTAACATTTCTGGAAATTTTTTGAAGTGTCCAAAGTTTGAGACATCAGTCAGATGTTGGGACAGATTTTTTTAGAGTCTGTAGTCAAACTTGTCAGATTTGACTTATGGACACTTTAATAAACAGATGATCGAATTTTATTTTTCAAGGTTTTTCAATGTTTCTTGTTATACATTTTTAGAACAAGATCAGCTCTTTGCGAGTTCAAACAGTTTCCTCTGTTTGAGTGCAATGTTATACAATGCAAAAAATTATTATTGTGACAGTTTTCTTTTTACGCCAAAATGAAAAGACTTGGTACGACATTTCACGTGTTATTTTTTTACATATTGAGACCAGAAGTTTCAAGCCTGATTTTTCACAAAGAAATAATTCAATTTATGTCGGGGATATATCAGCCTAGTGTTATATTTTTCCAGAAAGAAGAGTTTTGCTTCGAAGTGCGTTTCGTTGCGAACGTTTGAGTAATTTAGCATCAGCTCTTGTCAAATTCTTCAGCTTTTCAATTTCGCCATTACAATTTACAAACATACTGTAAATGAATAGTGGGAAATTTATTCGTACTAGACTTGAAATGTTATCGCCACAAAGAATGGCTATCAGAAATTGTGTGACGTAATTTTAGAAGACAATGTCAGAAATGCTGGACAATAGCATTGGGCATTGCTCCCTTATTTTCATGCCGAGACAATGAAATTCTCTTAGCCTTGGAAATATTCCGCAAGGAGAATGCATCATGAGGAATCAATGTCCATAATACATAATTGACCCTGTCAATTTGGGTATACAGTTATTTATTTCCTAGCTGTGAGAAAATATTATGGATTCATTCCACAAAGCAAGCCAAGGAAAATTGGCTGCTCTCCTTGTGGAATGAAAAGAGCAAACTCCTTTTTTGAGTATCAGAGATGTTGCCAAAATAAGCCTTTCAGGAGGCGATAATTTATACGGCAGAATTTTTAGTGGGGCTCCGAGATGCGGATGTAGTTTGTGCTTGTCCCGATGTTGAGGCGTCCGCATGTCAGATCACGTTTTCCCATTGACTTACGGTAAATGTTAATTGTTCATCAAAAACTGGGAATGAACCCTCGAATATTTGAATGAAATGTGTTTCTCAACTTAGATGAGAAAAAAATCACTGAGCAGCAGAAATCCACATAAAATCTGCTCTTTTGAGTTTTGACATCACCATAAAAAGCACAAAAAGCAAAGAATAAGTTCTGCTATGCTCAGCACAGATGATGCAAAAAAATCCAAAAGAAGAAGCGAAAAATTAGCATATTTTGAGGAAGAATTACAGTAAATTTATGATGAAATTAATTTTCATGTGGTTCTGAAATCAATAAGAACCCCCGATGTGGTTCTTGTTCAGTGAGTAGAACACGGATTCCTCCCATTACAAACATAAAGAGGGCTCATTCTAAAACACGAACTTTTTTTTAATGTGCCATTCCGCATATTTTTGATCATATTTTATTTGCCAATCCGTGGGCCCAAACTCTTGGGAAACACTGGTTTAGAAATGTCATCCAAATAGAATACAGTACTCTGGTTTAGTTGAAAATTTACTGTGTATGTTACGAATGTCCCTGCTGTGGAAATTTGAGGCTATTATGGTATGGTACAGCATAATTTGGTGATGTGCAGATTTTCTTTTCTTATTGCGTAATATATTTTTCGTGAATGCATCCTAGTTTTTTTTAGATTCTTCATCTCAATTTCAAATTAATTTATACCGGGCACTTTTTCCTTTGGCCGATTCTCTATTCAGACATTATTGCTCAAATAACGCAGATACTTGGGGGTTTTACCTTTGATATAATCTCGTATGACGCACCGGAACTGTCAGTGACATCTACCCACCACTGCGGAACTTGCTTGAAAGACAACGGACGAGTAAGCGCAACTAAATCACGAGATGTATTTGTCAAATTCAGTTTAACGTCCCATAGTTTACCGAATCTTTCTCCCGCTTGATTGTTGCAGAAAAAAATGAGAACATTTTAAAATGGTGTACTGTATATTATTGGTTGTATGCAGGACCCACTGAGTTTCACTAATGCTAACGCCAGAGACAAAGCGGTTTCGCGTTGTCTGGGTATAATAAGCGTACAGTATACAATATTCTGAAATGAAGAAAATAATGCGTCATGCAGGTCGAGCACCAGTAGCCATGGAAAAGATTATTACAAGAATGACGCTCTTTTCGTTTGTTGCGGACGCTGGTTTTGTGTTCCACTTTCTTCGACTTATGTGAACGATCCAGGTGAATTCAATGGCATTATGGCTGCACAGGAAATTTTGAGGAAAAGTAAAAGAATTGGAGGGTGAATGAAGAAGACGAAGCGCGGAAAGGACGAATCGGGACACAGGGGGCGGAGAAAGCTAAATTGTGGAACAATCGCAGCATTTGCTGCGAATATCGTTTGCTCCTTGAGTTCCGCTCGCTGTGAACTAAGGGCGATGTTCCTGTTTCCCCAATGATCCGGCGACTTCTCCATCTATGGCGCTCCAGCATTTTGCAGGTCAGCCCTATCCACAGATGTGTTCTTCATTATCCACTGCAGGGAGTGGGAGATTCTATGAAACTACATATGCAACAGGTTGGTAGGGTTTGCTAGTCTAGACTAGTGTTGCCATGTAATGTTGGCCAACAATGTAATACCCGCTACCCTAGCTGAATTTCATTCCCCTGTAGAGTGCTGTGGGTATGGTCACAGCGCACATTTACCTAAAGCCCTTTACCTTGTCTGATACTCTAGTGAGGCCCTGGCATGGTGGCAATTTGATATTAAGTGCTGAAATTATGGACACACATCTGGACAATGTCTCAAAATATGTGCACTTTGCTAAAATTTCTAGAAGAATGCAAAAATATTATTTTTGACATATTTTGAACAAATTGAACCAGTACCATGGACATCAAGTCAAAACAAATTTAATCATAAAATTGCTACAATTTCTCTCCTTATTCAAATATGTACAGCCTTTTGGACTCATTATCATACAAAAAGATCAGGTCATTTGCTTTTTCTCTTTTACAGTTATTTTCTGTGTTCCAAAGTTGATGAAAAAATTGGAAAACATATTTTTGGAGGACTTTGTCCATTATTTTCACCAAACAGGAGAAGTGATTTAAAATGTTCTCATGGGAAAATGTGATCCCACATCCAGACGTCACAATCTGAGAAGTAATGATGCCTACATTTTTGGGCCCATCATAGTTTACCACTTGTCAAGTTTTCAAGAGATGTCCTGGGGAGAAGGAATGCACAGTGTATCAAAGGAGTTGTAATTCATCCTGTTTTTGAAACTAACTTGAAAACAGCAGAATTGTTGTAACTTCAAGTAAATTACTGTATCCCCAACTGCTACTTTTCTCCACATAATATACATTGCGAAGTCTGAAGGAGTTGCAGTCATCTTGAGCACTGCATTTAAGACAAAGAATTTTCTGGATTCATTGAAATTGCAATTCATTTGGAACAGGCAACATGGACACAAATGAGGAAAACCCCGTTTAAAAAAATAAATCCAACTTCTTGAACCATCCTCTTCATAAATGCCAAATATGGGTTGATGACAATTGTTTGGCAAAGTGTTTCAAACGAATTTCCATAACATTTTCGTAATGACTAACGCAATTCCATGCCGAATGAAAACTTGGCGGAAATTACAAAAGAAACCAGCATCCAAAAACAATTGTCCTGTCGAAAAATAACGCGAACAACTCAAATCAATTGCATCTGCCGAAGAATCGCATCTGCTTTTTTCTTAAAATTCCTCATCACCAATAAAAAAAAGTTGAAAAATGTGTCAGAAACGCACTCGGTCCGAGTGGTTGAAATACTAGAAATTATGGTTTCAGCAAATTGATGAGAACAGCCGAAAGCCTTGAACCCTTCTTGAAAAATTCCTCACGTTTCTGGTAATTTCCTGCTTTCTGCAACCAGCTTTATATTGTACTTCGCAGCGAACAGCTTCAGTCCCTCCGGGTTCACCGTCTATATACAAATACAGGAAATGTTGAGCGGCAACGCCGAGTTAAGATAGAAAACCCATACTTAGCGCGAATTACACAATAACTGAATTGATGTACGAGAGTTATCCCACTAGTGCGCGATTTTCTTTATTTCTATAGTAGGTAGGACCGCAAAAAATGAATAAATCGAGAATATGATGTAGCCTGTGATGTTGAAGGTGCCGTGTGTTTTTTTTTTAACTTTTCTTTAAATTTACGGCCATAATCTCTCCGGCGGTAACCGGAAAGTTCACTTAAAATCATGCAACAACTTGAAAAGAATATTTTAAAAATCAGAAAAAAATCACAGCAACTTCAACATCATGGGCCATATCAACATTTTTTACAGTCATACTTACTCATACTGACTTGCTAAGAAAAAACCAAGGTCGCGCCCAAGTGGGAAAACCCAAGAACCAATTCACTTCCAGCAACTTATATTTAGTTGACATATACAACCTTGCAACTCATTTTACCAAGAGCCACATGATGAACAAATTACGCTTTTTCGTGTAGGGATGATTTTACGCAGGAGAGACCCATTGAGCTTATATCAAGAATTTCTCATTGGTTTGTCAGAAAAATAGAAACACCGGGGAAAACATCAATGATGCTAGTAAATCTTGAATTAGTACGCCTACATGAAGATTTATATGATGGCTTGGAAAATTTTCGGTTGAACATCACAGATTTTCCATGTGAAGCCAAAGAAAACGTCTTCGAAGAAACAGCTAATAATTAAGCATCATTGCCAGTCATATCAGCATTCACGAATTTCGAAAAAATTTCTTTCCAAAAAAAGGGTCCTTTTCCTTAAATTCAGCACAGAAACTTCTAGATCAAATCACTCCTGAAAATCGCTGGATCAGTTGCAGTGCAGCTTCAGGAAAAATGCCAGTGCGGTCATCGACACCAAACGTCAGAAAGGCATCACAATCTTTAGGTGCCCTGCAGGACTTCAGAATCACCCTGGACAGATCATCACTCACCAAATTATTTACGTCTTGCCAAGACACCATGACTGGACACAAATCGCAGAAAAATTCGTCGCAGGGCAAGCTTTTCCTCTCTCTTAGCACTCTGACCATGGCGCTGAAGGTTGACAGCAACAATGAGTTCTGTGGAACACCAAAATAATCAAAATCTTGTCAGAAATTCCTGAAATGCGAAGTTCAATGCACTTCTCAAAAATGATCCAGAATCTGACAGTCAACAAATTTCTTCAACTTAATCATTTAGTTCTCATTTCAACTTCTTGCCAGATTCCCACTTGCAGCATGATGGTGAAATCTCTTCAAAAGAAGGACACTTTCATCTTCCAACAAAACAAAACAAATGCTGATGCGCATATCATATTGATAATTTAATTTTAAATTTTACGTAATTATTGTACAGAACTGTATAAAGATTTTCCGTGTTGGTGCCAATATTGTATGCTCAAAGTTCAATAAGAAATTGATGGGTCTTTACAAAATCCTTGGAGAGGAATTCCTGACTAACGCAGCAAACATTTCGCAGAACGACCTTAGTGATGGAACACTCTATTCCAATCTCTCGCAATGCTTCAACACTACAATTTTATAGGAGGTTTCAGCTTATCACGAAAACATCAAAGATCACGGTCTGGAAGGAAAAGGTCCTCGACTCACCAGCGTCGACTTTGTTCCGTTGGCTACTTTTTTCAATTCCTTCAAGAACATGAAAATGCCTTCCACTTGCTTTTCTCTTCCAGGCGCTCTACACATGAGACATCGCCAGGCAGTGCTAATATTCGAACATTGAATAAAATCAATTAGACATGGTGGATGCCCCAACACATATTGTACTGTACTTCAATAGGATATTTAAAAATAAACACAAACTTGGCATTCCCCGAATACCAAGATTTCTGGAAATGAATAACAAAGACAATTCCATGACTGCATAAATAAATGAGTGTTAGTTGAAAGGACATTGTACACCTCTATTCGTGGTTAATAATACTGATCAGCATGGAATCAAGCAATTTCAGGGACTTGAATTTTTAAAATCCTTCCCTTACATGGATATATATTTTGTTGAAAAACTAATTCAATTTCTTCAAGGTAATTTTCCAGAATTCTTGCTGAAAGAGAGTGCCTGATATCTCCTTCAAAAAAAATAAATGGGGACAGGAAAAGCAACACAATATCGTCGTTAAAAAGAATTGATTAATCATCTTCTCTAGTTCTGGAACTTTTCCATCAAAATAAACGTTGGTAGAGTGCAAAAGAGGATTCACCCATCACGAACGATCTTCGGCACGTGGCAGTCAGCATGAAACGCCAAAGAGCAAACGAAACATTTGATTGGCTGCACGTCCTCAATTTTCTTCCGACAAATGTGACATTCATCCAACTGCGGAATGGAGGTATGATCATCGTCGTCCACCAGATCTATCAGCATCGGTTCGGCTGTCGGATTCTGTGGACGAAAATCGCGGAGAATAATCAGATATCACTGCAAGTCACATCCGCAATCACGAATTTGGTAAATTGAGAAAAAGCGCGTTTTCTCAAATCTAGCGCGGAAAATTCTGCACCGACTTACTACAAGATTCAATGCAACTTTCAAAACAAGAAACATTCGAATTCCCAAAAGCTTCCATTAGAACTAAAAGACTGTATACTGTATTGCATTCTACGATAAGAAACAATGAAGCTTTAAAACGTTGTTCAGGTTTCATTCATCATCCGTTGTTCTTCAAGCTCATACGGCGTTACACTTATTCAAACACATGCAAGTGTATCATGTGTCTCCTTTTCTGACCAGGGCTATTCACGAATGAACCGTAGTACTTTATTTCATGAATGAACTTGAAAATATGTTACATTAAGTTACATTAACGAGAGTTCCACCAAATGGCTTCCTTCCGTAATGCATTATTTCGCGTACAAAAGCTACGGAATTACCGTAATATCAAACTCTGATCATTAAATTTCACTCCAAACAATAAGAAGCATTTCCGGTGAATTCGAAAAGAAAATCTCAAAAATGCTGATGTCGGTGTAGATACTTCGGAAATTTTGGAACTGTTTTCGTTTCAAAAAGATTATTCAACCTTCGAGTTTTGTCTCTGTTCAACCCACTCCCAGTCAGGTTTTCACAAGTTCAAACGACCTACTCTCAGAAGTTGCTCTTTCAGCTTGAAAACCAACCAGGAGGACTGGGGTGGGACATGATAAAAATCAGTAACTGACAAAGGTATTAATTTGTCTCGTTCATTCTGTGCAGCTTTGTTGTTTGATGCAGCAATTCTTTCATACTTACTAACAAACAAAAAATTTCGCAGTTGGGTATTGTGACTAATAATCAAGTTTTTCAACCATTCTTGTCTTTCTATTCCAATCGAGACGTCTTCAACTCAGCGTAGCGAGAAACCGCTGTTATTTATAAAAGGGAAATATTCCTCCCCAGTTGTGGCTTCGTATTATTTTAGCCCAACCTGTATTTTCTTCATGAGTTGAAAAAGAAATTTGAACGAGTCTTAGGCAATGGAAATATGTTCCGACTAAATCTGGCTAGATATTGGGCAAATCTCTTGACTTCGAAATTCTGTCATACCTCAAGTTCGATCGAGATACAAGGTCAAAAATAAATTTGCAAAACCTTGATTACTATTCTTGCAAATGAAGCGATCAACAAAGCTTGAGGAAGCTCCAAGGCTTCTTAAACTTCCACCAGAAACAAGTTACGGGAAAATCACTCATACCTCGAGCGGAATTGGAAGCAACGCAGGAAGTTCTTTTGCAGGCTTCAGAACCAACCCAACCAGGGGAGACTCACAAGGTTCTTCAGCTTTCTCTGTGGAGGTGCCAGATGAGTCAACCACAGGAGAAGCTTCAACTGATCTTGGTTTCAGCACCTTGTATCCTTGAGTTGCGGCAAAGCTCGTCGAAATAATACGTCGTTTTGCCCCAGCAACCATTTGCGACTGAAAATACAGTTGAAACTCGGTTCAGTCGAATTTCAAGGGACCAGCAAAAAATTAGGGAAACAAGAATTTCTGCCATGGGAAAGAAAGGATTCCAGAAATTGTAATTGGTGATGTTCTGGGCTTTAAATTGTTCCTAAAATGAGTTGAAAGGATGCTGAACTTGGAAGCAAGGATTCTTTTGACCGAATAGTCCTTTACTTCCTTTTGATACAAATTACATTTTTACTGCTTTTCTTTGTTCTGTGTCAATAAAGTAATCGTCAAAAGGCACCCAGAAAACTCAAGTTATGGTGGTTTCAAAGGGAAAGCCTTCGAGTCAGGTAGTTTTTAAATGCATTGCTTTCAAGATTCAAGGACTTGAAAGCAAATTGATTTAAGGAGGTTCAAGTTACAGTATCCAGGTTCATCTTCAGTAAGAACAGTGAATGTTGATGACAAGATTTCCAATGGTGTGTGTGAAACAAGAACTCTTAAATCGATTCCAACCAGGACAAGTACTGCACGTCCCTACCAAACAAAAAGGTCTGCACAACCAAATACTCCCAGAACAAAATTCCTCGGGAGGGAAATAAGAAACTAACAACATTTTCTGGACAAAGAGTCATGAGCTTCAGGAAGCTGAAACTTCAGTTTGCTTTTTTTTCCAATTGAGACAAGCTTTATGAACAGAAACAAAAGGAAAAAACGCTGCACTTTCCAGCCCTAAAAATCGTGAATTTTAGAAACAGATGCCCTTAGAATTGCCCGCATTACTTGAAATTTCACAAGTTCATGCAAATATTGCTGAGATACAGGCTTTCAAGTACTATCACGGATTTCTTGGGTAAAAAATACTTCATAATCTTTTAGAATTTGAGATCTTTTGCATAACACAATTTTTGAAAAAGAAAATTCAGGGTTGGAGTCTGAATCAACCACAAAAATGCGTCTCAGAATCTGCTCCAGCAAAATTCCGTGCTAAAAGCTCCATGCTCCACTTCATATCAGGCAAGCAGCTTCAATGTAACAGTTTTCTGAACCAAGCAACACAGGATTTTGCCACTAATTTTGCTCTCACAGGGTTTGGAAATATCCAAAACTGGAAATCCGATCAAACTTCGGAAATATGAAGAAGAAGAAAAAAATGTCTTACTGGAGCAGTCTCTAGGTAAGCGTTCTTCCCGTCATATTTGATCATGTAAACGGTGGGAGCTTTATTCTTGGTTCCTTCTTTGCTGGATGCTACGCTTTCTCCGCCGCCACTCGACGTCCTCTGTGTTAAAATCTGGGCAGCCAACTTTGGGGACACCTGCATCAATTTTGCACCAGTGCCGGTCCCCATAGAGATAAGCTTGATAGGATGCTTCGGCAATTCCGAAGAGCTCTTCAATGACTGCGATCCAATCGACGTCTGCAGAGTTTTTGAAGTATTCGGGATCGCGGGACGCAATGCTTGAAAAGCTGAACTAGTGACGAGTCGCACACATGATCCGTTGGTGAGCCGAGTGGGACTGATGATTCGTACGTTGGAACAATTTGCGAGTCTGCTGGGTGTATTACTACTCTTGCTGACAAGATGAACCCCTGATGCTGGCGATGGAAGAATATGCCGGAACTTGGAACCACTGGTCATCGGTGATCCTACTACAATCTGCGAGCTATTAATTATTGACTCCGCAGGAATTGCGACAGTTGATCTACCCGAGGGCTGGGCTGGGTCAATGATTAATACATCATCAGGGACCTTCAAGGGTGCTATGGAACCAGAGCGTTTCAGTGCACCAGCCGAAGATATTCTTTGAAATTCTTGAACAGAGATATGGTCGCGCAGATGATCGTTTTTGCCACTAAGTGCGTCTTTCTGCTCTTCAACAAGCGATCTTTCAAATATTTCCTGAGGATACAGTCCACCCGGAGTGGTTCGGAAAACTGTCAGTCGCTTCCCATTCGCAAAGAAGTTGAAGCTTCCCAGCTGTTCCAATAAATCTGGAAGATGCACATAATTATAGCTCACATCATGTCCAGCGCCAAGAAAAATGCTAGCAAAAGATTAGTTATATTTGAATTATACTGTAAATTACTATGGAAGAATCCGTACTGTGCAAGGGTACACAATACGATGGACAGAAAAATGAAATTATTCATCTTATGCAGCCCAGCTTGATTATGAACAAAAAGTGTCTTGCAAGTCCAAGAAGTCCCAAAAAAAGTACATCGCAGTCTGACAAAAATTTGCATCAATATTTAGCCATTTCACATAAAAATTAAATTGCTTCTCATTGTGAACATGTGACTATGAGTTAGAACCAGAAATGATGCACTGATCTCTCACGTTAACCGGCAAAAGACATCTTCATCACAAGGAACTACTGTATCACACGAATTTCAATTCTTCCATTCTTCATGTGGATCAAAGAAGAACCAAAATTATTTCGAGCGAATTGACTTAATGATTCAAAAGACAAGACTCTTACGATTGTTCAGATTCCAGAACATTCAAGAATTATTTCAGGATAAAAGTTTCAGAAGAGCAAGAGAAAAAAATGCGCACAGATGAAAACAGTAACAGAATTTTCAAAAATCCGTTGAGGTTTTGATGAAGTGCTAAATTTGTTCACTGGCCCTTTTGGTGTTAGCTTTTGTGGGACTTCTAATGAATTTAGACTGCTAATTTTACAAGTAATTTTTTTTTTGCCCGCTACTTCCTTCAGAACCTTTTTTCATTGAGGTTCTCAAATACCTTGCTCTCGACACAAACCGCACTTTCAAACTTGATTGATCAATTTATAAAGAACACGACGTACTGCAATTGATTTAAATATTCATTTCCTAGCAGAATCCGAAGTGGAAAACATTGACTCACCAATAACAATGCTCTGTACATCAGATACAACTTTGAACATAGGCTTCTCGAAGTCGGAGTTCAACATTGCAGCAACTTCTTTCCGCTTCTCCAGACATTTTGTGAAGTATATGGGAGCAATTCTGGACAATAAAGGCAAATGAAGATTGGTTTCGAAACAGTAATCAAAATGTACACTCACTCCATTCTAGCCCAGGTGTCCGGAGATGCATTATTCTTGAAATACTCAGCCACCAACAATGTCTTGTGAACCTCAGCGAGTTCCCCTTCCAACAATGTCTTTCGATCGCCGAATGCTGACAACTTGTCCAAAATCTGGTCCGACACTTTGTGCAGTAAGTATTTTCCGTGTTTTTGCAGCGCTTCCGAGGCTTCCTGTAATGCCTCATCGTATCCCCATGTCGCCCTCTCAAGGCCACGATCAAGCTGAAGCTGGTTCTCCCGCAAGAGTTGAAAATCACTCCGAAGACTCTGTCTCACGCTTTCGCAAGCTTTCAAAACCTCTTCATATTCATCCGTGACCTTGACCTCTTCTCGTAACACTATGACATTGTGAGAGCTGTTGGACAAACGTTGATTACATGGTCAAGTGGAACTAAAGAAATGATAACTTACGAATGCGCATCCAGACATGAAACACATATCGCAACGCCACATGAATGACAGAAGCGATCCACAGTTGGTTTGCCATGGATTTCACACATAGCTTCATCTTTCGATGCCACGACTTCGCATTTTTCTCCACTTGCAGTCTTTGAAGAAGGTCTCTTAATGCATCGGTCATTCGCTGATAAGATGTAATCAACAACTTCGGCCGGCAATGTATCTCTCATATCAAAGGGCTGCGAACATCGCTCACACAGGCCTAGTAGAAGCGGCTGTCAGAATATAAGTTGCTTTCTATCATAAAAGGCAAAGGAACTTACGCATGACAAAAGCCTGGTCATTCGTTTCCGGGGAACAGGCTTTACACATGACGTGTAAGCAAGGCATAAAGATGGGAGCTTCTTCATGAACAGACTTATCACAAACAACACATTTCATAAAAAATCCGTCACATTCAATCGACTGCGCCGCTTCACTGTCTTCCGGATTTTCTACAGAGATCGGCGCTTGTACTTGAAGCATTACATCAGTCATTGTGCTGAATGTGCGAAAAAAAAATTGTATTACAAATCAGACATCGTGAGCTCCAGCACAAAACATGCGAAAGAAAGACAACCAAAGCAATCAAAGCTGCGTTTTGATTGCAGACGATATTTCTTCCCTTTTATTCCATAATCGAGTCCCGTGAATCAGAGCGAGACTGATGTTTACACAACATAGCAAGCACGAATCGATTCACTAACTTCTCTTCCAGCAGCAGCAGCAAGCAGCGCAAGATTCCTCAAGTCCGCCTCATCATCATCTCACAAAAAACTCATCCCTCAAATGTTGGACAAAAAAAACCCGAAAATAAAAATAAAAGGGTGCGAATACTCTCATCTCGAACCGAAACAGGATCAAATCGAAAGGTCAGGCAAAAAACAACCTAAAAAAACGCGGCAAGTGTTGCTTTACCTTCTCTTTTCACCAAATTCCTCGCGCCCATTTCGGTTCGTAAATGCGCCAAAAAACTGAGCACGTATTTTTCTTTCTCCTTCATTCCGCGCAGAAATTGAAACTTTCTTTCTTTCGCGGCACCAAAGAAGGCATTACGAGAACATCATTTGTTTGTTGTTAAATGAAAACGAAATGAAAGAAAAATCAGTCGGAGGGGAATTCAATCTGAAACCGGGATTGTAAGCTTCGCCTTTGCGGCCACTCCACAAGCGCACGGGAGTCACACTCAATGAAACACGTCGCCACGGTTTGAGCATGTGCCACGATTGAGGGAATCCCAATCTTTCAAAAATGCATTGTGCGACCGATTAATCTGGATCGAGAAAAAAAAAAACCCAGAACTTAAGCCACGTCGCATATAGGAAGCAGTTCACGCACAACCACGGAAGCCTTTTAAAGCATTGTCCGTAACAACCAGGTTATGTTCTACATCAAACAATTTGCATGCGCTGAAAGCACCGTCATACGAATGCATCATCTGGCAAGAAATATCTTCAAACAAAGTCGGAAGTTGTAATCACGATGCTGCGAACGTGAAACCGGAATAAAATATTTCGGTCAAACGCACCGTGTTTTCCCAAAAATATGACCCTAACAGCAAAATAAAAACAAAGCGTTAGCAAAACTTCGGCTACATCAGTTGCTTCAAGTCATACCCCAAAAAATTATACTCAATCAAACATGCAAGCCCAATGGCATTTCTTTCACCGGAGTATCATAATCATTGCAGCTATATCAGAAACGCTAATCAACCAGCACTGAGAGATATAAATACCGGACTGAAAATTAAAAAAAAAGATTACAAACTGACGGCCAGTGACATCTTTTCACATTGATTCACTTGGCAATTGGCATCACGCACACAATCCAAAAATTCATTAAAAGATTTTCAACAAGACACTTCAGTCATCTAATCATGTACAGTACTTTGTAGAAATTGAGAATCTCCATGTGCCACTTTATTTCTAAATCTTTCACGTTAAAAACAGGGAAATCTTAAAAACTGTATCAAGAAAGAATTAAGAAGAAAGAACATCGAATTTAAATTAATGTGAATCGGGGGGGGGGGTATAGTAATTAAAAGACGAAATTTCACGCAACGCCAGCACGATTCAACCCGGAATTCAAATAATAGTGATGTTTTGAAGGAATAAATACAGAACCTACATGAAATGTTGCAGTTACATTTGCTGTTGATCTACACCAGTGCTGTGAAACATATGGGCTGCAGAGACTCTTCATCTATCCCACAGTAATTTTCCCAAAACTTTCAAGGTAGCAGCTGCCACTCTTCATATTATACTGTACTGTATATTGGAAGATCAATTTAAAAATTCAAAATGTTGCTCCACCCTTCATCTAATCCTATTAAGCTATGCTTGTGATTTAATACATTGCACGGAATTCAATTTAACATTCTAAAAGGGGAACATTTGGGGCATCGACATTATTATCTATCGTGGCCCTCAAAAACTCTCCACCTCTGCAATGTGGCCCTTGGACACAAAAATGTATTAATGTGGCCCTAGGCCACATTTGGGTTGGACAGCACTGATCTATACTCACAATTTTTACGCTGAAAATGGTAATGTCCAGGAAAGATGGAATCATATCTGAAATGTACCTGTTCTAACAACGAGTATGCAGATCACGCAATCAGCAGCAACATACATTATTGTTTAAGTGGAAACACTATTAGGCATAATTTCAGGGAAACACGGTCGAGTACTGATACTTTGAGCCAACCTCCGTCACTTGAATGCATATAATAAGTCATGGAACCACGGCAAGCTTTCGTTGACGGAACAAATCCACAAAGAGGATAAAAACTGCGGCAACACAAAAAACTTCATGAAAGCTCTGGTAAATCATTTGGGAAGTTTCGCAGGTTTTCAAGGAACTCTGCTGATCCGAACAGGAGGAAAAAGATCACAACCAATTTCTGCACAGTCTTTGCCTACCCCAGACAGGCACCGAACTGGACTCTTCCACACAACCGTGTTTTACCCACACATGCTCAAACCGTGGCGCATAAAACCGGTGGTGCACCACCCCAACGCAACCGTCCAGGCCCCCCACGTCCCGAGAGAAAGAGAAAAAATCACGCCACGTAGCCTAAGCCTGAAAGAAAACAAATCCTCAATATGTTTTTTATCGAATCCGCATTTCCTTCAACCGTGGTTTGTACAAAAAATAAAAGCAAATCAAAAACTTTGAAACAAATGCTATGAAGTACCTTCAGGCTGCGGGCTCGATACGACGCTGAACGTTTTACAAGGCAGAAAAATAAAATAAAAGGGCTCCCGAGTTGTTTTCCCAAGTCCTTTTCCATGAGGCGACACACGAATTTTAGTCAAACTCAAAAAAAAAACACTTCTTAAAAAACGGGGCATAAAAAAATCAGTCACGAATTTTTTAGAGTATTCCCGGAGAAGAAGGAAAAAACAATTTCCAAAATTTTGTCACCCACGAAAAAATTTTCCCAGTGCTCTTTCGCATACTTGATACAAATAAAAAAAAAATCACCGAGCGTAACACAAAAACGGATTCCCTGGAAGTTCCAACTCTTGGCAAAAAATATTCCCCCACACCGTTTTATTTTTCAAAATCGTCAAAAAAGAAAAAGCGTCACACACCGACAAAAATCTACGATCCCAATTTTTCTTTCCCAGATCTTCTTCCTTCTCGTTGTCTCCGCATGATCTTTTGGCCCCCTTGTGTAAAAAAAAAAACAATCCTTCACCTTCTAGGCTTCTACATATGTTTTCTGTCCGAAAGTTTCCTCTCCATCCCCTGTAAAAATTTTGTTTTGACTAGCAGCGTGTCTCGTAATAATTTCTCCCCCAAAAATGATTTAAACTCAATGGCGCAACTTTCACAAGATTCTAATGAATGGAACAAAAACGATCAAGAGCATTGAACTTTTCCCAAGCTACGGTGAAATGTTCCAACTTTTCAGCAGTTAACGCAACGACACTTGAAAGAAAAAAAAGATCGCAAGCGCACGAGCACGAGACACATCTTACATTTTAGTGAGCGAGCTTTAGACATCATTACCCGAATGCATGACCGATTGAAACAATCAGCCTTACCACAACCCGGCCCAGACAATTCTTGTTCAGGACAAAAAATGGCTAGGTAAATCAGCAAATATATTAAAATATAAAACGTGACACCAAAATTAGAACGTAATGCAGCAAATGAGAAAATATAAGGATTCATTTAAATGAAATTGAAGGAAGTACACAAATTTTATGTGTATTCACCTCCACGACATTAACCGGTTGTCATTTTGCAATTTGAGAATAGGGAGATTTTCCGTTCAACAGGCAAAAGGTGCACACAAAATAAGCCCGGCTCCATTTTTCTGTGGGAAATTTGATAAACTTCAGCCATATTCTCCGAGAAACTAGGTACGTAAAACGGCTAGGGACTCACAAGTCACAAGAATGAAAAAGGGTAAACGAAGATATTTTTAAAGACTTCAACCACCAAATAGAAATATTATTTTTTCAATTCAACAATGAATACGTTTTTGAGAAGTCAAGAGTTGATTGCACTTGGAGTACGCATCTGGATCATAGATAAATTAGAGAAAAATTGAAATTATTCCCTCGAAGCCAGTAATAGATTGAAAAAAGTTCAACGCTCTTCGCAGTCAACCTTCGAAGACCACAGGGATCAACGAAATCAAAACTGAACCTCTCGAAAGACAGGAATGTCACTCTTTCTGATAGGGCGAGATGATTGAGGGAACACGAGGAAAAATAAAAGCAGCACCGAAACAGCAGGAGACCCAAAATCCTGCTTATGTTCCCAACTTCTCTTACAAAAAAAAAACTCTTTTGCGACGAAACAGACACGGCGGCAACCTGCACGCTTCGAAAAACGCAGCCAGACTTACTTGCTTTCCTGCCCCGCCGAAAAAGAAGGTGCAGTTCCCAACCTCTCCATTCTCACCCACATCCAATTTTGGCAATATAAAAATGGTTTCCGCAGAAAATTCTCCGCTCAGGCGGGGAAAAAAGCAGGAAACGGGCGATATCATTCTCTGCTTCCTCCGAATCGCTTGATCTCCCTCTCCGCGAGGAGGTAGCGCTTGCGTCACCCCCGGAAGTTGGCTGGCTGGCGCAGCAGATCTTCTTCCTGCTGGTGCAGCAAGTCGTTGGCAAGTTCCAAGCCATTGGTAACATAGGATACAAGTTCCAGCATGGATGAGTGCAGTGACAACGGACCAGCTTTCCGTTCTAGCTCCACAAAAAATCCTGCGGACAAAAATACACCACATAAGTTTTCCTGTCCTGTAGACTGTGTAGAGTGTAGAACACGAAACTCTCCCTACTCCGCGCGGTCATTAGCCAGGCGTTCAACATAGGCCAGACCGGCTACACAATTCATTCAACGTCAAGGCGCACTTTCATTTCTGTGCCTCGAGAAAAAAACTTTCTTCGCAAATCTGGAATACACTTTCATTACATTTGATTTTTGCATAATCGGAAGAGGGTTGTTTCTCCCCACACTTCAGTCACCAGTTCAATCTCCTCCGATGCTTTCCATAGAAATCAGGATTTTAAGTTTGGTTGTCTCTAACTGAAGATAGTACCTGTACTACGAGTCAGTGGACATTTTTACTGAAGTAGTATCGTACACAATCTGGCAAGTATCAAATCGAAAAGCGTTTGAATAAGAAACGCACCCGCTTATTTTTTCTTTCAACCAATATAAATAAAAATGAATATGGTTCTTTACTCTTCAACCACCACTCCTGGTCACTGGAACATCACGCAGGTGAAACATAAATTGATTATAGATCATATGCGACGTTTCCTCAACAATCCCGACAGACCTTTACTTGTTCAATGATTTTTGCTCAAGAATGCATCGATGAATATTTGGAATTTTACGATTGCTTTCAGTGTGCGTTTCAAGGGATGAGCTGGGACCTGGGATATTTCGGTCCAAAAAATGATCGCCCTGGAACTTACTTGGGGTAAGTTCCTTGGTCTGTTCCTAATTCCCAAAGAAAACACACCCGCAACTGCAAACTCACGTTAAGATTTTATCATTTTTACTATCTCAATTTAGATGGCACGTCCAAAATATATGTACAGCATATGCTGTACAAGTGTACAGTATATTGTTTATTTATTAATATTGTTTAGTTCTTCTTTCGATACAGGGCTGTTAGACGAGGTTGCCAAAACGTGTGCTACGGCTTTTTTTAAAAAACAAAAATAGCTGATATTAACGGAATTTCTCCCCCAATTTCCTATTTCTTTCGGCGATAACTCAATTTGATATCAAAAAAATTTAATTCGAGATAAAGCCAACGGAATAAGAAAAAAATTTATGAAGATAAAAATTCGTTAGATTCTGGCAGAGAAATTTCAAGTAGAGTACTTCAATGGGTTCGAATCGATGCATGATTCCTTGTCGTCGATCAGGCTTTAGACATGGTCTTACACTGTACAGTACCACTCATCAACTTGACGAAACAATTGGGTGATTTACCATGCACACTGCGAACTAATTCTCATTAAGTTTTATGGTATGTACACGAACATATTCTCTTCCGTAATTGGTAAGAATCTTTCTCATTTACGTACACCGTTCGCGGCGGAATCAAAATGCTGGAGAGTTTCACTGACCGAAAGAACCGGTTTTTTCAATCAAGTCGTCGGATTCGTCCCACAACGCAAAGGCCGCCGTCAGGTACTTGTGCAGCGTGTTCAGCTGCGACAAGGCGACGTGCACGTACAGCGGAACGGAAACGGACAGGTGCATCGCGACGGGCGCCGGTCGCGTCTGGCCGGGCCCTAGGTGATGGTGCTGCTGATGGTGCGGATGAAGAAGGGCGGCGGAGGCGGAATCCCGGTCGGGTGTCAGCGCCCCACTAGCCCCGGTTCCCATTCCGCCGCCACCGCCGCCGTTGCTCGCGTAGCCCGAGCTTTGCGAGCCCACGGAACTGGCAGGTGACGGGCTTGGTGACACGGGAGACCCCCCGGAAGCTCCACTCAGGCTCGCCAAGCTCTCTGGCTTCACAGACTAAACGAATCGGAATGCATTTCCAAATGTTGGATTCAAGTTTTTGTTTCGAACACTTTTTTTTCTACGCCTTGCGCCGGCAAATGTCCCAACCTCTCCACCAGTAGAACATAGGCAGGAATCAATAAAATTAGACGCCATTTTTAGTGTGAAAAAAGAATTACCGAAAAACGACAACAAAAAACCATCGAATACAAGTTACACTACAGTTATATTCTGATGTGCCAGATGTTACAGAACTATGTTCTTTCTAAACACGGAAAATGAACCAATATTTTGTTGCCCCTTTAGTTACACGATTCAAGAGGAAAAAAGTAATTTCTTCTTCTTGTCGATGGAGGAGAAACACTATCTTTCGTCAAATCACAGAAAAAGCTTCAAAACGTTCCTAATTTTTATTACCCGAAAAGCACGCCACATTTGGAAAAAAGGAACATTGATAAAACTGTACAGTACAGAATTTAAAACTCGGCTGCGTAGGTTGCTTACTCCATTGAGGACAACATTGCCATACGCTTAATTTAAATCCATTCAAAATTCTGCATTCAAAAACTGCTGAAATCGTCAAATGGCTCGAAGTTCAATCATCACCGACAAAACTACTTTCATGATGGAAGATTAGAAATTTTTTTGTAAAACAAGAAGCATTTTATAGCATCAGAAGCCCAGCGAATTCAAAAAGAAAATATATTCCCCAATAAGTTTCTTGGAAAATCTTGAAATTTTATAATTCCGACGTTAAAGCTCGAGATTTTATTAGACCTGAAAATTTCATTCATTTCATCAACGTTCTCACGAAGTATAGCATTGCAAATACTGTATACTGTATTCGCGAACACATGAATTCTTCACTGAAATGTTTGCTAAGACCCAGGGTCTTCCTGAGTTGAACAGCTTTTTCTTCCAACCGCGAACTGAAATCTCAAGTACAATATTTTACAGTGAGATCGACAGCTGAAAGGATTTCGAACGGCGTTATCAAAGGGTATTCGAAGGAAAGAGCACTACGTTATTAAAGCCTGTGCTCCCAGGGTAGAATATCGTCGGAAACCGGCACTCATGAAAAGAATGGGTTCCAAAAATGTTGCGCAGGTGTCGTCGCACAACTTGAGTCGTGATTTAGTTGATTTTCATCGAAAACATGGTCACTCGTCCAAAATCACGGGTGATATCATACCTTGTTGAAATGGTCGTCAGCCAACGGCTGACTGTCCCGAGCTTCCACCTTGAAGAGTTTGAAGAGCTTGAGATTCAGTAACGACCGCGACCGAAGACAGAGGATGTACAATTTCGCGTCCACTGAGCTCGGACCCGTCGCTCCTTCGTGCATCAATTTTGACCTCAAGTGTCTGCATATTGGCCTCGACCTTGAAAATTTGACAAATGATCCATCACGTTCAGCAAAATTATTACAGGCTCCCGGTCCGAAGGAAAATAATGTGGTTCTCGGGATTAAGAACGCCTCGCAAAACGGTTTTGTTTTACTCAATAGACTTGAGGTTTTGCCGATTTTTGCAGAGTATACTCGACCTTCCTTCAGATACCGGAGTAAAGAAATGAGAAGGGATTGACCTGTAAACAACTGAAGTTGCTGTGAGGAATGTGGTTGCCAGAATCATTTTTCAAGTGGATCGAAGATCTTATATCCTCGATTGCGTCCCCCATTGTGCTCATTTTTTTAAATAACGTAATTTTGTCTATGTTCTAATTAAACTTGAACACATATTTATCCAGCAATTTATTCAAGTACAGTATTTAAACAGAAAATGTCCACAGGATCCGCAACGGATTAGCCATTCCTCGTAGCTTTACGCTGATCAGTCAAGTAGGGATTCTTAAACTTTTCTTGGATTGTAACACTTCGAAGGAATGATTTTACATTACCTAAGTATCACCTGATAGGGTCCTCGCATGATTGTGCGTGCGGAAATGCGACAGGGGAAAATTCAAGAATTCCGAAAAGCGACTCGAAATTTAAGAAGACTTATACGCACAGAGTTTCTCGGAAGCACATATCGTGACGAACGCAAAAATATGCGGGAGTCCCATCAAATATTTTGTAAGTCAATATCAAAACTGCTCACTGTCATCAATCAACAGACGCGATCTAGATGCTAAATTCACTCTGACTGAGCCTGAGTTTACTCGACCCCTTCAGGCTGTGAGAGAACTGAAGGTACAAAAACTGGATTTTGTGACGAGCTTATAAAGTCATTCTGTTCTCAGTTTTCCTGCGTTTCAAAAAACAATCGGTGCTTCAAAAAGTGAAAAAAGTTTTCGATGAAACCTTACTTCTCAGTTGCATTTGACATCCATAATCGAATTTCAGAATTAAACCTTTTCGACAAGAATCCGCAGTGTAAAAAGCATCAGTGTTGAACAAAAATGGCAGCAGTCGAGTGGTCAATCGAAGAAAAATCGCCGAAAAATTGGACAACAGTTCGGGTGTAGATTCCTCGTTAGGTTTACATTTCGACGCTGAGTTTGAGCACTAACGTGTTCAAATCAGTACTGAAGTACAAACTACGCGTCTGCAGCTCATTCTCATACTATTCCTTATCCTCACCGCAGTCCGGAGTTTAAATAAATCAAGGTTCATTTCGAAAGATGAGGGGACACCCAACCAAAAAACCGATTGACTGCACCTACTGACAATTATCAGACAGAGAAAACTCTATCAAAATCAATCACCTTGAATCGCGAGAAACCGACACCTAGAAAAAACAACTACGGCGGATGAGCACATTCGACTGGAAAGAATAAAAATGTACTCACTCAATAAGACTAAGCGTATCTTGATACATTCTAACGGAACTCCGTTCCGCCGTTTGGTTTTTCTCCATGCTTAGCGCTGCTAACATGTGTTTGAGCACCGCTTCCATGTAGATCATCACTTGACGATTTTTATCAGTTTCGCCATCCGCCTTATTCTTCAACCGCTTCGCATCCTCGAGAAAACTGTGAAGTCAACATTTCTTTAAGCCCAACTTCAGTTTTATAGCATTTCATCATTTTCACAGATTTTACAACGAAGGACATTTTTTCCTTCCTTCAGAACTATTCGCACAGGTGAGTTTTTCTTCTACTTTCAAATGACAATTCCAAGTACCGCGCATGAAGATACAATCGAACGAAGAACACTGTCACTATATTCGTTTCTAACATATCAAGTTTAGGTTTCTAGAATTCGCGGCGGTTAGTGAAATGCTGTTCTTCGGAATTCGGTCTGAAACTTTCTGGGACACTCAGTCACAAAAAGTAGTGACAAACCCAAAAAACCTGAATAGCCTAACCCTAGCGTAAGCTTCAGACTTTGAAAACCAATCCTAAAAACAAAAGCTTCAGACCTCACACGTGTGTTGCCAGGTGAGTATCCGGAATCACCGCAGTTGGCACAAATAAAAAGTAAAAAGCTAACCCTGCCTTAGCAGCGTATCCTTTGAAAATACTGTACAGTTAAACCCGGTTTAGATGTATTTTGAAAGACAGATCTGCATTAATGATAAAAGCATTGGAAACCCCATTAAAACGTCATCCGCTATATGCCAAAATTATTGACGACTTGATTATGCTCCTTTAAATTAATTTTTTATTCGACAGCCCGGCAATAAAATTCAAGTTTCGTTGATCGAAAAAAGGAGGCATAACTTACTTCTTGGGAACATTAGCTAGATATAATTTACGCATCCCACGGTTATCTTGATTGTTTTCTAGAAGGAAAACAATTAAGTTTCCTAATAAATCAAATTCTCACAGTAGTTTAGCTTTTCTGATGAACCACCAACCCCCTTCAACAGCCAACCCGTTAAACCGCCACAAATTTCATCAACAAATGGTAGAGGCTCATCGAGCTTTGACATCATACAGTAATGTACATTACAGTACATTCAATGATCTTCATTTTGTCACTAGTGTCCGTGCAACTCAATGAGCCTCTAACCATAAATGCGAAGGACGGGCAGAAAAGAAAACAACAAACCTCCCCCCAAGTTCGCTGTCCGGCATGCTGCTGAGCCTCGTTGCCTGTCTTCGTCGCATCTCGAAGAAACCCGGGTGCGGACCTCCGGAGAAGCTCGCAACCCCAGGTTCCGGTTTAATCAAATCATAGCGTCCATCAACGTAACCGTGAAGATGCAGGTTCATGGGATGGTATCCCACGGAACCTTGAGTCGGGGTCAGGTACCCATACGCCGCAGCGCGGTGAAGTGAATCATACGGCGGCAACTGCGGCTGCTGTTGCTGCTGCTGTGGTATTGGCCCCAACCGACGGACGCCGTTCGGGTCATCGTCGTCCATCACGCTTCCCAAGAGGCCATCTCGTCGAGCGGATACTTTGTAGCCCGTCAGGTTTGGCTGCGGCTGTAATGAGTCCGGTTTCGATTGATGAAATGAATCCACGTCCATCCTTGCTTGTTCGAAATACTAGAAGAACAGTAAGGAATCACATACAAGTACTTTTATTCAATCCCTTTGTCTGACAAGAGAAATCGCAAAAATGTGTTCCCTCTTCAATGAAAAGAGGAAACGTCGATTTGTTTTCTTTGTTTTTCAAATTTTATTCACAATAGTTTGTCGGATGATGGACCAGAACCCGAACTTTCTCAGAATAGTTCAATGGACTTTTCGGCACATTTCCTTCGGAGAACCGATTGATTCTAATACTGATCCAGGGAGCAGAAGAAAAGTGTTCACTCTAAATTTTATATTGAGTTGTACGGCAAGCACTTCGATGTCAGTAACTGAAAGTCATTAAAAAGAAGAATACTGTATATTCGTTTTGGGTTTATCATAGGTATACTGTACTATGGGCCAGACATGCTCCTCCATAGAAAGTAAACGCACGAAGAGGACCTTTCGTTAAAAATGTAGTGAAACTCTGCTTCAAACAAATCCTAATATAGAGATATCTAGGAAAGGAAAAACAAAGTTGTTAGGGTATTTCAAAAACTATATGGGGGTAAAATCTAAACAAAAGTCCATTTACAAGTTGACATCGATGTTGATGTTTTTCTTATGCATAACAAAGAATCTTAAAAAACGGACTTCTTGCCCCACTTAAAAAAATTTGAAGTGGGGAGAAAGTTTAAAGTCTTGGAAATTTACCGAAAAATTTTTACCACACTGTGACGTGCACCTTATTCTTGCTCCCGTTTTTTTTTTTTAAGGAAGGTGCGCGTGGTACTCGGGTAAATACTGTACAGTAATAGTAACAGTTTTTGCGAAAATATCCTAGCACCCCTGTGTAAACCCAAAAACTCTGAAGTCCTAAATAAAAAGCCTCACCACTTGGTCCTTCATATCACTCCCGTATCTCGTCCGAGCGTCAGCATCCATGATTCCTTCCACCCCGTTTACCAACAATACGTTCGCTGTGCTCGAATCCGCCTCCACGTCCCTCCTCGGCGTAGAATGCGCAGAAACCGCACCACCACTTTTCTTTCCTCCGTCCACTCCGCTCCCACCTATCGTACCGTCCTTTGGATCTGGATTCGAGCTGCAATTGCGGTCCGAGTCCGACGAGCCAAATTTATCCGCACTTTTGAGTCGCTTATGCCGTCGCTTCCGTTTGTGCTTCTTTCGCTTGAGATGCCTCTTACACGTGGAGTCCGACGAGGTGGAGCTTGAGACACTGCTTCGCCGCTTGTGGCGGCGGCGGCGATGATGCCGATCGCGATCGCGATGGTGATGGTGATTGTGGCGGTGGTGTCGGAAGCGCGGACAGCAATCAGCTTCCACAGCTGCCTGTGGTGGCAGCTTGTCAGGATCTGTGGCCGAATCGGCAGGCGCCATAACGGGCTCAACCCGATCTGCCTTGAGCTTCACACATCTAAAATCGAAATTATTCATTCAAGTAAGCAACTAATACAAACGTCTTTGCATGTAAGAACGTGTCGTCAGAATTTTGATCAATTTTTGTTCAATTTAATAACGTTCCATTCGGTTGTTTGACAGAAGTAAGGTTAAATTAAAGACTCTCAATCTGAAGAGAGCAAGAAGTCCGCAGTCGCTCCAAGAAAATAAAATAAAATAGCAAGTGGGTAAGCAATGTGAATTAATGTGTATTAATGGGAAAAGAAGCAAAAATATTATCTATTCACGGTTATCCATAGAGGCACTCGTAAACAACTTTGGAATCGGGACCCCAAAACACAGATTAAACATACCATGCAAATATTCAAGATAAGGATCTTTAAATTATTTGCCAAAAGGCCTCCATTAAAGCAAAAAATTCCAAGAAGCATTGTGTCAAAACCGTGAAGATCCTCTGGGTAACGATGATTTTTGATCAGGTAATTGAATCGGTCAACACGGATTCTAATTTGAAAAATCCTTCATAATTAGAGATTAATCTTACACGCCAAAAACGGAGAAATCTCTTTACATTTTTAGCGTAGCAATGCGTCAAAAACCAGATTGTACACAGGCAGAGCAGTGGGCACTGTGATAAAAAAAAAGTTCCAACGAATACGAGCTCAAAACTGACGATCAAATGCTCATCCCTCCCAGAGTTAACAGGGCGAAGGAAAACGTGATCAGTGCAGGTACCACAAACCCAAAATCGAAAGAAGAAAAAAACTACAAAAAATGGCTGATACGTGACTCAAAGATCAAATAGATGAAAGGACCACGTTACCTTCGATCGAAGGAAATCCACAAACGTTGCACCAAGTCTAACGGAACGCCCAGACTGGGACTCGGCTTCGGAATGCTTCTCAACAGACTCAACGGAATTGAGACCCGCAAATCGGGAACAACTCCATTCGGAATCCCCGGATTCGTCGGTGCAGGGGCTGAAGACACACCCGTGGATCGTCGCTTACGCGGATCAGGACTCGCACTTGCCTCCTTTACCCGATCCGCGCCGCTTTCTTCCTCGTTATTTTCTTCGCATTTACGCTTCGCTTCTACACTTAAAGTCGGAGTCCTTCTTGGCTTGGATTTCTCGTCACTCGACTCTTCGCTACCTCGCAAGATGGACCCGGGGGCTTTGACTTCTTCCACGTCATCCTCCTCGTCAGGACTAGACGGCGACACTTCACCGTCTTCTAGCTCGTCTTCATCGCTGGTGTCACTTTCCCGACGAGCCATGGACGCTAAGGTCATCTTCCGTCGCGTTTTCGCTCGTCCGGGCTCATCACAGTTCCTATCACTAATCTTTTTGGTAAGCGTTTTCGACTGCTCCACTTGCGCGCGGCTTTGTTGTGGTTGTTGAACTTTCTGCTGCTTCGGAGGCCGTTGCAGAGGTTTTTCATCTTGCTGCTTGGTTTTCCGAGATATTCGCGTTGGCGACGAAGAAGATGAGCCGGAATCAGAGGAAGATGGTGGAGAGAGTGGAGATAATGGACTCGGTAGAGAGAGCTTTTTCATCGCTGGTGGCGCATCTACACGATCCAGACTAGCAAAATGGAAATTGCGCTAATTATGTACACGGTTCTATCTCTTCACGTTTGTCTCCAGATCTCAACAATAAATTTCGCGCATGCCAAGGAAGACATCACTCATCATTAAATGCAATTACCTTACACAGTGTTCGTCTTCTTAAATCACGCGGGGGGAAAAATCGATTCAACTAATCCAGGTTTACATTATTCACGTGAATATAAGGTGTCATAGATTCTAAGAAGAACCTTGCTTTACGACGCCTTAACAAACATTACCGATATACACTTATGCAAAATTTGAAAGTGAAAGACAGTAAGCGAGTATTTCTGAATTCTACGGCACAAGATTCAACAAACGCTAATGGATCTTGACCTTTAACGGAATTATGGAAAAAGGTAGTGCAATCATTTGATCTTGATGCATTTTTTTTTTTTTTTACTCTTTCTTGACAAATTTCCATTATCAGTGAAGCCACTTACGGTTTATCGCTGTCATCCCCGTCAGACTTCTCCGTATTGGTGGAGATCGGCGACAACGAGATCGGGTTACTAGCTCTGGACGAGGACCGTTGCTGAAACGCGGGTCTCTTCGCCGGAGACGGACCCGAGGACTGCCCATCAATTGACGATGATGATGATGATGAAGACACTGAGGAAGAGGACGAAGAGGATGATGACGAGGAAACGTCCGAGTCAGATTCTGACTCAGATTTCGGCTTGGTGGACGGAGGGGATGGCGCAGATGAGCTAGACTCCGAATCAGAATCCAGTGCTTTGCGCATGGATTCCGAGTTTCGTTTTCTTCCCTTATCAATGGTTTTGCTCGGCGACCGAGAAGACGAGGCCCGCGAAGACATTCGTTTATCTAAATAGAATCGGAAGACAGTCATTTAGCGATCCATTCGATCGTGATGCAGAAAACTACAAGAAAGAACCACGTCGAAGAATAAGATTATCAATTTTTGGACGAAACTGATACAATACTACTGAAGAACCTACAAGAATCAGAGTATGCTAGAAGTTACTACTACATTCAAATCACCTTCGACTTCTTCCTTGGCTTCTTCGGAAGTTCCGCGTCCGTCGGCTCTCTCCGTTTTCCGCTGAAAAAGCCTCGCGATTATGTGCATTTTTGCGTTGTCTATATTTTTTGGCGATTCGTCACTGGATTCCGCAGACGAAGAAGATGAAAAGGGTTTCTTCTTGGCTGAAAACAAAGGATGCATCATCAGAAAAAATTCAGTAATACAGAGGCATCGAATGCATTTGAGATGTTGATGCGTTGAGAACAAAAATCAGCCCAGAAAATCCTTCAGTAACGGGATTCAATTTGTTCGGAAATTTTGATGGCTTGAAAAATTCATAATTTCAATCCGCGATCTAAAAAGGCACGAAGAACAGATTCTATTTTGGGACACAGAAGTATTGAAACAGAGTAAGATTTTAAATCCAAAGGAAGAATTTGACATTTCCATCACCCAAGAGACCAAGAATGACGAAATATTCACCATGAGTAGATGTTTACGGTAACTAAAATGAAATTTTACACACATCTCACTTAAATCAGCTTTTGCGTTCCCTTCAGGACACAAGAGGGTTTCCGTTGTAGAATACCGCGGTTGGCAGGGTTCAGGGTGTATAAACGGGTACAATATATATTTTCATGATAAATATTTCTTTGTCTGTTCAGTTCAACATTTTGACTTTCAGGAAGACATAGAATACCAATTGTGATGAACATCTGCATGCTTTTAACTCGCGATGGGCAGGTCACAAAATGTGCTTCTTTTTCCGCCGCAAGGCAATTACTCCGGACACCGTATATTTTGCAAAAAACGAAGATTTTTTGTGTGTAAAATCAGCTACACCAGCGACAAAATGCTTTTCCAAGATTTACGCAACACATGTCGGATCATATTTAAAAAAATCAATAAAAAAGCAGATCCAAAAATAGCGATAACATTTTGTGAGGTACTCCAGTTCATACATGTGCTTCCTCGACATTACGAAGGCAGGAAAAGTGAAAAGTTTTACTACCTTTAGCACCAATTTTGAATCTATTCCTTGCAGAATGCGGGGATTGCGTGGAAGTTCCCATCAAATCCTCGTCATCATCGTTCTTTTTCGATGAAACCTTTTCGCTCTGTGTCGACGGCGAGAACTGGTGTCGAGGGTAAGTTTGTTGCCACGGTGACGACATCCTGCCCGCCCGAGGCGCGATCTCTCGACCACAGCGTTTCTGCGGCAAGAACGGCGGCGCCTCGGCGCGATCCACCAAGTTTCGCTGAATTTCTTCGTCATCGTCATCACTTCCAGTCTAAAATCACGTAAAGACACGTCGAGTCAATGATAAAAAAATGCCAGGAAACACTGCATTAATAACACGTGATCATTTACGATTCACAGATAGCAATAGAATATGCAGAACTAGGACAGCTAGGAAAACGCACGATCGTCTCATATACAGGGTGGGCCAAAAAAAGAGAACAGTTTTTTTTACTTAAAACAGCTCGGTAGCAAATTGAGCTGTGGCAATGATTGAAGACCAAATGAAAGCTTGTTCAATTCTCTTTCAAATGGTATGTAGTTTTATGGTCCCAAGTGCCACGGAATGGTCACAAGAACCATTGAATGAAAACTTTCACACACAAAAATGTTGTCAGGCGACTTTTTCTATTAAGCTGCTGTTCTGGAGAGCTGTTCGCATGAATGAAGGAAATGCAGGATTTTATAATTTAACCGGAGAACTTCATGCTGTCTTGGAGAGCCTGCACATGTTCCCAACATTTCGAAAGAGGGGGTGAGAAAGGGGAAGGAAATTGGCAAGATAGGATGCAGCGGGGCTCCCGACGTGCACGTGCGCTGCTGGGCACTGGCCTCGCGGCTCCCGGTGACCCACTGCATGCACTTTTTTCTGGATTGCTCAAAATTAGTTCTATTCATCATCAGTTTAATTAAAAATCATTTTCATTTAGATCAGTTTCAGCAATCCAGTCATCCATAAAAAAAAGTGCATGCAGCGGGTCACCGGGAGCCAAGAGGCCAGTGCCCAGAGCACATACCATTTGAAAGAGAAAGAGGATGTCGCTCCGGACTACACTGTTGACACTGGGATACTGTACCTTAATTTGTCGTTCACAGAAAATTTGACGGTTTTGAGCTTAGCACATCGCGTATATGTAAATACACGACACTTGACCATCTTGACTGATTAAAAATAATGGTGCTTCTTACATTAGGGTATGAATAAATACTTCATGAGGGGGTCGAAAAAGGTTCTAGGACGCAACCGACAGTACAAGACGAATCCCAGAGTTTATGACCGACCTGACGATGAAATTTTGCTTTGGTATAGCACATGACCAACCATCGAGGACTCTCCGAAGAAAGAAAGAAAACGTGGAAATAAAAACAAATTAATCGGAATTTTGCGAATACATTCACTTTTCATGCTTCGAAAATTAATTTAGCGGATTTTCACACGAGCAGTCGAGCCTTCAAAAGAAGCGTGGCAATCGACACTTCTGGTCGAGATAGTTTCGTGGGAAAATTAAGTGAACTATGAGTTAACTAAGAGTAAATTTAATGAGATTTTTCGAAAATCTTTTGATTAAAACAGCACGAAACGTTTGGAAATAACACACCCAGCCATTCGAATAGGTTATACCGAAAGTTAAGATTTTAAAGAACGAGGATTTTCCTGAAATATCCTGAAAACCATAATACAGTGAAGGTATTTTTCGCAAATTTAACACGGTACGTTTTTTTCCGAGAGTCACTGAACCATATTTTGCGATTTGCCACTGAAATGCGTGGTGCTTGAGAATAAATCCTAGTTTAAAAATTGGTGTACCGTTTTGTACACCTCGTGCAGGAAAGTTACAGACACATCCGGGAGCAAATCTAAGATTTGCATCCGGTCAGCAAGTCTTCGGAAAAGAAAATTATCGAGGGGATAAAAATTAAAGAACACCCTGTATAAAATCTAGGGTGTCTCATGTTCTCGTGAATACACAAATACTGTACTACATAAGCTTCGCGTCAATTCGGCCAACTTCAAAACCGGAGGGACGATTCAAAATTTATTGATGCATAAGAAAAAAGGCGACTTCGCAAACCTGAGGTCGTCGATTCACAGAAACGACGGGTGTCACCGAGGCCGACGGCACGCGTCTCCGTCGCTGAGAAACCGACCCTTCGTTATTGCTTCCTGCAGCATCATTCCCTTCGTCTTCCGAAGAGTCTTCGGCAAAGACGCGATTCGTCGCACGGTTCAAAGCACCGCGCTTTTTGCGCTGTTTCCGTCTTCTATGCGCCGCCGGGGAAGAAAATGGTGAATCGGTGGAAAGTTTACTGCTGGCCCGTGGGGACGGCTTCGTTATTGCAACGGGCGTGGGCGCCGGTACTGGGACGGATTCTACTTCGGCGGACCGTCGCGCGCTGGTGCGGCGGCTACGGCGCGTGGGCGTACGTTTGTCCTCGCTGGCTGACCGTATTTTACTTACAGGCATCGGCGAATGGATCGGACTGAGCATGGGTAATATGCTGCCGACGTTGGTGGAACTCGCACTTGGCGCTGCCGGTGGACTCTATCCGGGAGAAGCGAAAAATGTCACGGATTCAGAGTGGATCAAGCATCAATAATGTCGAACACGATCGGTTTTCACAGCACAAAGAGTAAACTAAAAAAAAGCAGGTAGACCGAGGAGCAATTACCAAACAATCACGTTCCAAATATCCGGGTATCAAAAACCTAGCCTTAACCGACCAAAACTTCTGCAGCCTGTAGTTATCAAGTATTCGCTTTTGTGGACAGTAAGGGTCAAAGGATCAAGCGGACAAAAGACCGAACATCAGAACAGGAGGCTGCAAAAGATGAACTCGAACACACGAAAGCTTTTTTGACAGAAGTACAAGTACAAAAATAGCAAGCATCATTGAAGTAACCTACTTTTACAATCCTTTTCAGCCTTCTGTTTCAATACTTGTACAATCGCTGTTCTTCTTCTTGATACTGTATATTAAGATTGACTTACATCTGTGACGATCCCATAAAGATTCTATGACATCAGAAATTTTTCATCCCCGTTTTCGAACAAATAATAAATTTTCAACTTTTTCCGTTTTCTTCAGCAGAATCAAGACAGAACAGGTGGATTTCCGTTGAAAATATACTACAGTACATCTCTCTGAAGGCTTTTTTTTTAGTATACGCATTTCTGGAAGAGATTCTCCCAAGAATTTTAGACAGTATTCGATCGAAGGAAGTTTATAGGAAATCATTCTCGTGCTAACTTGATTAATTCTTATTAAATTAGACGCGCTCGTAATTCTGAAAGACGTCGGACATTCAGACGCAGAAGGGAACATACTTCTGCGCTTGTTCGGGTCAAAAATCGTGATGTTCACATTGAGCAGAAGGAATAGTGCGCAAAGAGAAGATGAACAAAGGAAGTCAGAAAGCTCGACGACCCGAGCAAAAATAAAAAATAAACAACAAATATCGTGGCGGTATGAAGAACGATTACACGGACTGTTGGACTAAAGAAATCAAGAAAATATCTTACAATTTTGCTACCGTAGGAACGTTCAAGAAATTCATATTTTTCTAACGAGTTCTCCCTTCCGATCTTCATAGTTTAGTCAGAATTTCCGAATAAATTTTTCTAAAGTGGAATCAAAAAATGAATTGGAAAAAAGAAATCAAGGACCGCAAAAAACAATCTCTCATGCGAGAAAATCGACGATTATTCACCTTCGCAGCTGCTCGATTTTTCCCATCATCAGGATCCAGAAAGGCTCGTAGACTCCAGCTATGATTTTGTTTCATATCACCATCATTCGGCGAGACTCCTTTCCCATGAGCTGTAGCAGGTTGAGGTATCCGGTCGGTCTGCCTTTCGGCCGGAATTTCAATTTTCCTGTCAGGAAATATAACAGCGAAAATAAGCCAAATACAGTAGTTTGGACAAGGATTTCGTCATTCGAGTACAAGTGAAAAATTAATAAATAAAAAACGAAGTTATCAAATTAAATGACTTACCCAGCTTCTTTCGGAGGCAATCGTTCAGTGGACCGCGCCAAAACTTCCGGTCGGCTTTCAGGCTTCGAAATGACCTGAAAAGGAGCGGTGACATTAATACAAAACCCAGCGAAAATTGAGTACAATGAATTCCTCACTTTCGCTTCTGCGTCGTCTTCGCTTTCTTCAGAAAGACAAACGGATGCGGGCTTCTCACGCAACCTTGAAAAAACATTGTCAGAAACGCTGGTTTCAACGTTGAACCACAAATTCAAAAACGCTTAGTTAGAAGTTTGGAACACATACGGCTTCTGTGGCAATGGCAAATTATTCCGCTTAAACGGAGACGGCTGTCGAGGAGGAGCCATCTGTCGAGGCGGAGATGCAACATGAATTTCGTCCTCCCGCGTGTCAATCGGATTGTGCATCGGGGTCATCTATTGAGAAAAAAAATACATGAATCGTCACTTTTGATTAAACCAAAAAAGTAAACGCTCTTCAAAAGCCACACAGTTTTCTTGCAGATGCCGGGAGAAATCTCCCTTATCGCAACTACATTACAGTATTCAGCCCATGAGCCCGTACGAGAAGAACAAGATTGGCCATGAAAGAGTAGCCTCCTCTGGAGGTAAACTGATGATAGTTGAAGAAATTTATTGGTATTTTTCAGGAATTACAAGCTTGAACACTCATAATATGGTCCAAGTTTGAAAGACATGAGTATGGCCACTATGAATGAGTAAATATGAATGGATAAAACAAATCCACATACTGCTTCATTCGTTGATACTAGAGCAAAAGGCACAACACATTTTACCGGAATGCCCCGTCAAAGACATACAGTAACATCAGTCGGTCGACAATTTCCCTTTTTTTCACCCGTTCGCAATGGTCAACAGGCGGAAGACAACTGGTAAAAATCTATGTCGCGTAAGAGCGACCTCCAAAATCACTTTTTGGGGATTTGGGTTGCCTTAACAAGAGAGTTGCAAAAAAGCGAGAAGACAGCTCCTATATTGAAGATTTTAAAAAACGGTAAGCGTGCTGAAGAGCCATTTTAAAACGTCATCTCGATAGAATAAAATAAACCTTGAAATATTCTATTGAATAAAATCCCACGAAAATCCGTAATCGTACATCCAGCGACAGAACCAGAAGAACTCACATACATTTTTTTGAAGTCCATTTCTCACGAAGTAAAAGAACAGAAGAATGATGACGACAGAGAAAAACAAGACCATTAATTAAAAAATGAAGATAATAATTATAGTAGATTAAAAAATTAATCTAAAAAACCACATTTTCAAAAAGCAAAAAATAACCTTAATTGAAAGTTTCAGCTTGATAGCTAGTCGGGAAGTGAGGGAAATTTGAGTTTCAAAATTTGATCCGGACGAACAGACAGACAGACAAGAAAGTGAGTTCATAAAAACGTGGTAAAATTACCCAAATCATAATACTGTATCACATCATAATTAGAATAAGGTTTTTCTCCGGGCTTTGTTTCATCGTGATCGAATTCGTCACAAGAACCTCCCACTTTATTCGAATCGGAGCTACTTTCTTTTTTTCACTTTAACAAATTTCAAGTGAATATCTTTTTAATTAAGCCCAACACGGTGATTATCAAAAAGCTAATGAGATACTGAGTAGATGAAATAAAAAAAAAACTTCGTGATCACACGAAAGACAAAACGAAGAGCAAATAAACTTCACACAATATAGGACATATGGCAAATGTGTCCCTCATCGAAATTAGCAACAAGACGCTGGTCATATCACGTAATATCATTGCAGAAAAAATGTAATCCTTGGGTATTTCCCCTTTTCATTTTCGATTATCCCGGATATTCGCTCTTTCGGGCGAAAGCACCCGGCATTTAACCCGAAAAATTAAGTTTGTCGTGTGCGGAGAAAAACAAGTACCATGCAGCTCGGCGTAACGGGCGGACCAAGGAACGCGAACGCCGGTAATGGATGTGGAGGAGAGCGCATCGGTGTCTGAGCGATCCCAGTCAACGGTGTGGACGGCAGCTCTTTCATTTCCTGACAAATACAATGAAATAACACCGTCTCGGAGGTTCGATTAAGATTGCAAGAATCAACGACATTTTCTTACATGAAGCATGTTGTTGACCGCACTTTCATCGATGGTTTCACAACGAGGCTGCGGAGACAAAACGGATAGTTCATATGGTGAGACCACGTCTTGGTACAAAAATGTTCCTAATTTCATCTAAAATTTTAGTAAGTTCCGAGAAAGAGAGCTTTAATATTGTTCGGGCAGTTCATATTCTTCAAATCGTTGAAAAATATAGAGCGGCTAAATTACACTTCGGTTTCGTACTTGGAAGAGGGGAATTTTGGGAGAACGAGAAACATATTGAACCCAGCAAATCGATGCTTTCTCATTTCACCTTCACTCTCCTTGGAAGTTTTTTTTTTTCAATCATGACTGGTAAACAAAGCCTTGAAGTTTACGGTGTAACTTTTCCAAACGTGAAGGGAAATGGAAAGTTTAGCGAATCAGGATAGAAACTTTTTACGATTTCTACGAGAAAAACACAATCTATTTTGTGGACTCATGCTCAAGTTTATTGCGTGCTCATAAAACAGACCAATGGGGAGTTACTGTACGAACGCAATACAGAAAAATACAGGATTGGTTTTCCGTTGAAAAGAATTTAATACTCTAAATTATACTACTTAGGTGAGTACAAGAAACTTTCAAGTCCAATTTTGACTCACATAAAAATTAAATTGCGTCCCAGAAAAGGTGACTTCTCAATTCCACTACCGAAACGATGGTTACGCGAAACGCAACTTCACGGGATGGTCAAAATTTGTGCATTGATTCAAACAATCCCCTCAAAACTTCAGAAATATGTTCAACTACGAGAAAAAAGAGAAACGAAAGCTTTAATGTTGCCCGAGCTGTTTATTCCATATTGGAGATACAGTAATTGAAGAGATCCTCTACTCGAACTTCACGATCAGAAATCCTCGCTTATCCGAAAATCCTGTAGTTAGAAAATTCATCAACATTTCATAATCCCCAGTACAATAGCATATTAGTCATACACAAGTGCGTTTCAGAATCGATTTCCTGTAGAGTTCGATGGGTCGATGGGCTAATAATCAAGGTTAGTCTCAGAATCAATTTCATTTAATAGAGGATAAGTGTAAATACTGCAAATTCCGCACAGCGAATTTGCAGTATTTAGGAAAATTACGCACAGCGAATTTAGGTTTAGGATTGTACATGGTTGCGTCAACTCACTTTGGGTGGACTCATGCCCCGCTTATTGGACTGATGCGAAAGTCCAGGGTCGTTCCTTCTCACATCAACGATACTTCTGGGCTCAGGTTGGACGAAGCCATTGACTCTCGGCTGTGTCGTTTTTGAAGGAGGAAACCGACTAGAAGCATGCTGCCTAGAATTTGACGAAAATGACGACGACAACGAAGGCGGAGGTGGAGGCGCCATTGGCGGCTTTGGCCGATGTGGGAACGCGAAGTGATGAGAGTCGTAATGCCGGCGTTGCTCCACGGGCTCTGGCACGGGGTCGAATGAAGAAGAAACGACATCGTCTGGTTCATGGATCGGTTCTCTGGGACACGGCGTGGGAGGCATTTGATCAACGCCAAACAAGATTGCAGCTGAAGCTGAGTTGGTGACTTGCGGTTCAACAACTCGAAAGTCGCCCAGAGAGTCAATAATTCGACGCGTGAGCTCATCTTCTACGTCGGCCTAGAAATTCAGCGAAGATGGATGTCAATCAGACGACCTAATTTAAAACTTCAGAAGCTTTCTCTCCTATAAGAAGAAAATGTCTAAGAGACCGAATAGCGTACTTTTAATGTACGAACATAGAAGTAGTATAGGAACGAAGCATTGAAAAAAAAAACCAGAAATTGACGAACAAAATAAAATGACGAATACGGGCTAAACCTTCGGAGAGATTCAGTACTTCGGGGGTGAATCAAATTGTATTCGAGGAGACAGACGTATGTCACATAAGAACCAATAATTCAAGCGAAGCGTACTAATTCCCTTCTCTTCTTCTCTTCTGAAAAACTATTACAATACAAGTAGTGTACTGCGGCAGGGAACGGCATTCACGCAGAAATGAGCAAGGTTCTTCCAAGGTCAATGGTGACAATTTTCCTACGGATTCAACACAGGCTACTAGTACAGTATTTCGACGCTAATTCAAGTATTCGTGTTGCTTGAATATCAACATGTTTCAAATGGATGCATTTGCCTTTTGCGAAATTTCAGACCTCCGGCACCATCAGGCTCAATTCGAATGAACCGTGAACAAAAATTAAACAACTATGCCATGCATAGAACTTTCTTCCAATAAACGTGACATCAGTAACTCACTTTCACAGGCGCTGCGAATAAAGAATGCCCTCCAGGCGCAGGTGATGGAGGTTCAAAGTCATCTTCTGCAGCTGGTGGCATCCGTAATCTTGGATGTCGGTGAAGGTCTCTGTAATCGCGACTCCCACTGCAAAAGTTCACGAAGGTAATTCTCTCCACAAAAAAAGGGACCATTGTGTCTACGTGCCAAGAATGCTAGAAGAACTTCAAAATACCTAATATTCATACAATAATTTTTCTGCCTTGCACTGCCTCACACCAAATACCAAATAACCATACAGTCGAAAGCATATAATCACCTGCTGGGATGCATCTTGAGAGACAATGATATCGAACACTATCGATTCATATGTGCAACGGCAGAACAGCCTCTGCATGAAGACGCTGGCGTATAGCATTGAGAAAATGTCGTCATGCCCATTCGTGCATCAGGACACGATTGTCGATCACTCAGTTTTCAAAAATACGAATACACTGATGCGTGATGGAATGAAAAGCAATAGCAAATAAAATCATGCACACCAGTAAAAAATACCTGCAACATAAAATTTGGTCAACTCACTGTTCACCTCGAAATGTTCCCTTCTAACTCGTGTGGAGAATCGCGCATAATCAATCATTCAATTCAAATCGAACGTACTAATATGTTCGAATGTTGGGGATAAATTGCATGGAGGGAGCCAAGACAAGATAAAGCTAGGTGTTGACGATGTTTTCCACCAAGAATGATAGCAACAATATAATCGTGGTATTAATTTTACAATCCACCACATCGCAATCAACAATTACGAAATCAGTCGCAAAAAAATTTGAGCTCCGTTTCACTGAAAAAACTCTGACCATCAACGATTACACACCTTAACTGGCCAAAAATGATGTAAACCATGTTCAACGAAGTTGGAAACTGAAAACAATACGGTTGATCACGATCAGCTGATATTGTCTTAAAGAGATTACCAATCTATTTGCGCAAATTGATGACGGGGGCCCCACACAAACGGCATTCGACCTTAAGTCACTCGGCCACTAACATTTTAAAAGTCAACCACTTCATAATTAACAAATTTCATAGTACGAAATTACGATCTAGTTCAATTCATACTCCAACAGAGAAACTCAAGAAATTGGGCAATGCTTTCTCTGTCCCACATCTTCCATTACAGCACGAAGGAGCGCTTCTAGGCTCTTGAGAACCTTCAATACGAGTGGAAGCACATACGGTGAACAACGAGTGAAACACGTTAACCTCAACCTTCGTAAATGAATTTCCTGCGCAGCATTAAAATATGATCCAAACCGATACATACGATACTGACCCAAATCGAATTTCACCCCGATTATTGTGGCTGAAGATTCAGATAGTTTATATTTCTCTAATGCCTTCACCGAGATAATTCAAGACACAGTACTGTATTTAAAATTTGCTTTCAAGGATACCTGACCATGTGGTTCCTAATACTGTACAGTACAGTACTGCATACTATACAGTATTGTGATCTTGGTAGTGGGACCCCAAGATGCAGATATGATTGGTGCATCAACCATATCGTCCCTATGTCCAAATGTCAGCAAGTTGGACCTTGCTTTCCTGTGGACTTATATTGAAATAATTTTAATTGGTTCTGCTACTTCTGCTATAGATCAATAATATACCGGTAATCAAGAAAAAGTCTCCCCAAAAATGTAAAAAATAATTTTTAGCAACTTTGAGGTACAGAAAATAAATGTATTGAAGAAAGCCACACAGAATATCATATTTTGACATCAGGATAAGCTCAAGAAGTAAAGAAAAAGGTATATGTTTTGCAATACTGAGCACACTGGATCAAATAAATTTTTAAAAATGAGCACAAAATTTCCTTGTTTTTAACTACAGTAAAATTTTGTTACAACAAACTCCTGGGGACCAGAGAAAGAATTTGTTATAAAAAATTTGTTGTAATGAGATTACTTGATTTTGTTACAGAAAAATACTTCACCCTCTTTAAAAGCATTTTATTGCTTGAAATAATCAGTGATTTTACTCTGTACACTTTTCTTCACCACACACTTCACTAAGAAATCTTCCACTTGCTTCAGCAGCTTGAAAACATGCCTCATTTCCCTCTTCTGAAGATACTGTACTGTATATGAATTTGGGTAATTTAAAGTTAACCTTTATACAGTATTATCAGTATTTTTAACAGCAAATAACTCAATTTCTCCAACAAATAAGAAAACGCACAAAAATTACATTTTTCTGGATATGTTGGAAAAACGTCCATAAGTTGAGTTATTGTCCAGATGTTGGGTCAGATACTCAGATTTGTTGAAGCTTGAAGTGTCCCCCAAGTCAAATCATGCGTGCGTCTGGGTGTCGGCATTTCAGGGTCTCACTGTACGCACATTAGTGGTGATCGGTCCCGTTGCTCCAATTAGAGCATATCAATTAAAAAAAAAGCCCCTTCACCTTATTATTGTCTCAAAAAGCACAAGTTTTTTTTCTTGTGATAAAGTGAATCCTGGGCAAGTTTAATACAGCTGAAGTCACAAGTAAGACAGAGCTTGTTTCAATCTTTCAATGCACCGTAACAAGCCATTTTTGAAGGTCTCAGTTTAGTACTGTCTTTTCAGGAAAAAGTGTAAGAGAAAGTCAGAAACGTATTCTACTAAAGTTAGTGTTTTATTTTACCAGAAATTACAATACACAGTACAGTATACATTTCTTCAATTCTGAATACAGGCAAGAAGGCATTTTCAATGAAAATTTGCAAATCTTCATTGCTGTCCCGCATTAATTAAGTCAATTAAAAAGAAATGCAAAGATATTTATTTTCTGCGGAAAATTCTTTCAGAAAGTCATTCTGCAGCTTACTTCATATAACGGCTTCTTTCAATTTTATAAAAAAAAGTAAATATTTGAAAGACCAATGATTTAATCAAGAGAACAATGGCTACATAAGGATGAATGCTCCTTATCACAAATATATTAAATTGCTGACAACAGATTTAATTTCAAAAATTGTGTTCATGACACAGTTTCTCTAAAAATGCCAAGCATGTCAGGTCCAATATCAAAACAACAAACTTTACATGAGTCTCCATAAGTTTCTTCTGTCAAAACAATATGTGTTTTCGAAAAGGGAAATTTTATTTCGGGGAGCCCTTCCATTAAGGAGTATGGATTCCAGATTGACCAAAGGTTTTCAGTCCCACTACTCCCACACGAGTAAAAGAATATATGAGCCTTGATGCAGTAGAAAAAATTAATGGTAAAAAGTTTGCACAGATCCCTGGTAGCACGTTGCAACCACTTTTTTCAACTGTATACAATACTGTACTCTTTTCTTGATAATGTCTATAAATGAGAACCTCCTATTTAATATTCGCACCTGCGTCTGATCAACGTACTGCGTTATCTAGAAGGCGTCCTTGCTGGCTTTCAAAAAGAAACTCAATTCATTCAGATCATGAATAATTCTGGTCAGAATGCTTCCGTAGTGCAGTCTTTCATTCAACGAGTCACAAGGAACGTAGTAAGAAATTGAGGAAACCTTCATATACAAATTGAAGAATGTGCATGAACAACGCTACCATGACAAAAATTCGCGAAGAGCTAGGGTCGATGAGCAGCAAACGAAGTATCAGAAACAGGACACTCGAAAGACTCACAGACACACTCCGCCAACTAATGAAACCATTCTCGTTTCGCATTTGAAAAACATTCCATCTCTCTGTCAAGCGATCATAAGACATGCAACGCAGAAAACCAACATCCGCAACCAGAAAAATTAACAAAACTATACAAACTATAATTTCGTAAACATGTTCTTCGTACAAATAACCGCCCAACCAACTTCCGGCATTCAGAAGTTTCCCGATTTCGCACGGAACACACGACGTAACAAAGCTGGGCAAAAAGTAAAAAAAAAGAACCTACGTAGCCTTTCATCCCAGCGGTCGGAGACAACTATATCCACACACACGAATAGAATAGAACGATAAATTCGGCGTTCACGATCAGAACTTGATCCGGTTGTAAACGGCTGAGTCGTCTTGATGTCCGTAGCCCTGACGCATTGTGTATTTGAAGAGCTCGTGCGCAGTGGCGGTCACGGGCAGAGTCTGGTCTACATCCTCGGCAACGTCCAGTACCAATTTAAGGACCTTTTTCATGTTCGCCGTACTGTGGCTCGGATTCGGTATTTGGCCGCCGATAATAGCTACGAATCGCGAAACGTCTTTGATTAACTCAGCATACCTTTTACACCGATCCATGTTAGGAAGTCATGAAACTAGTTAGGGACAGAAAATTCACACATGCGGAATTTAGCTTTGGTTCAATAAGCAGAAGTGATCTCTTCGATAAAACTTACCGACATTTTTTCAAGCGAATCAATCCCTTTTATTTTCCATTTCCCTCGGAAACAAGCGGCCCAATAATTAGACGGCTGAACAAATGAATATCTTTTTTTTTTTTTTTACGGTGCAGTCGAATAGAATGAAATGGTGAAATGAATGAAGATTAGTATCATCTGTATACGGTATCACCGAACCACAATTACCAATTGGATTTCAACTGAAATCTGCATTTTCATCTATAAAAAGAAATGAAACAAGTACCCCTCAGGAGTTCCTCTGTCCTCTCTCACATTCGTTGCAGGAATAATCTCAATTTCAAGAACTTCAACCACGATCAGAATGGACAAAGCGCTATGTAATCAAATCATTAACTACCCCAGCTCGTTAAAAATTGAGAACGCAAAATAAATGAACAAGTGATGAACTAACCACTTGCTTTTTGGAGCATCACTTTTGACGGTACGTCAGTAGAAGATAAAATCTCCAAGAAATCGGTCTGCATTAGCCCTGTTTGCTCCACCATCGTCATAATTTCAGCCAATGCAGCAGTCTGAACTCCCATGAGCGCCTGAATGAAAAGGTTAATCTTGCACGCGTTTCCAACCCCATCTGCAACACACAAACAAGTTATCAAATTACTCTTCATCCCCCGTTCACTCAATAGCTAAAATACTGTACACCCAAATGAGAATTCAATCGGATAACGTACGTTAAAACTACACTATTGCAATCAAGAATATGAATCATATCGTCGAAAAAAAACGCACTTTTCAAAATTATCGAAATCTTTTTTTTATACAGAAACATTTTATGAAACGTAACAGTTTTGCTAAGCGTGATTGCGTTATCCTTCTTAAGCGTCAGGCGATTCGTTGGTAAAAGTGACGTAAGATCGAAGAACAAATACAATACCATGAAATGCCTGCAAAATTGCCTTTAATGTGAAGCAGATATCAGATTATTGAAGACGGAACACTCCAAAATCTAATTCAGCCCCAATTCTGAATATGGTCACGTTAAAAACAAGAGGGCAGAAACATTAGCAGTACTTCAAGAAAACTTGAAAACATATTTCGGTAAAGGTTCAGTACAGTACACTGAAATTTATACAGTAAAATGATGTGATATTCAGTTTTTAAAAAATATTGTTTACAAAAACGAAAGACCTTCGTACGATGAGCTCATATCATAGATTTGAATCCAGGTTATTACAATTAAAAATGTATATTCGTTGGGACTTTTGTGGAAGTCTAAAATCAGGGAAGATTAGATTTTATATTTGCAGTAAACTGATCACCAAGATGAAAAGTTTTCGACATCGCCCAGAAATCATCCTCTCCCTGTAAACGCGAATTTCGCGAAGAAAAACATTAAATAATTAAAAATAATAATTCCGGGCGATCGAAGAGAAACTTCAACTTCCAACAGACATTTGCCGATCAATTCCGAAAGGATTCTGAAACGCTATAAAGCACGGTCTAAAAACATTCCTGATTGATTTACACGTGCTCGACACAGTCTTTGACAGCTGAAGAAGCCTCGCTTCATTTTAAGCCCCGTATTGCACAAGCACCTTTCCTCTTCAGTCTACAACCAAAAATGGTTCCGTTCATGAGAAAAAAGAAACAATTACCGATGTGGAACGATTTGTGTCCGATTGCAGAGAAGCAGGTGGTGCAGTCCTCAAATAGAGTCCTGTCGCCAGCACTAATGATGACAAGATTGCCATCACGCGCTTGTTGTCTGCTTCCAGCCATCTGAGCCTCCAAATACCTCCCACCACGCATAGTCACCGCCTATAATGAATTTTTGGATTAAAATATATGCTTTATAATACTGTATAAAGCATTTCGTTATAAAATTAATCAAAGAATACATTTCACGATCGGCGACGAGAACTTACTTCAGAAATATCGATCGAAGTCTTCGGGTCAATCGTTGACATCTCAACATATGCTTTCGAAGACTTCATTTCTTGCAGAACGCCACAATTTCCGAACACAATCTGTGGATCGAAAACACGTCTCAGAAATACCCACGAATAGGAGGGGGGGGGGGGGGGGGGGGAGAGAGAGAGAGAGAAAGAGATTGGAGGTTGAATGAAAGAATGGATGAGGCAGCATCCAGATGGACATGGCACATGCTGTGGCTGAAAGTTATGCAGAGGTGGCTGACTGGGGGGGGGGGGGGGGGGGGGGGGGGGGGGGGTCCTCAATTACCTGACGAACGGCACTAGGATCTGTTATACACGCAAACGTGATGTCTGCAGCAGCAACTACATCTGACGGTGTCATAGCTGGATGAGCTCCTGCTTCTAAGAAGGGTTTGGTCTGCAAATTTTCACGTAGACAGAAGCATGCATAAGACTTAAGAAAAGGTTTCCAAGAAATTGATCATCGGGGTTCTTGGATTCTTTGGTGTACTACTCACACCTTCCGCCTCAATATAAAAGAACATGCATCACGAATACAATTTATAATAACAATGATTTTGTTAAAACTTGATGCTTGTGTACCAAAAGCCGGAGTTTTGCAAAAATTTCAATAGAACTTACTGCATCATCCCTACGAGACCAAATAGTGACGTTGTGTCCTGAATTGAGTAAATTCTTGAGAATCCCGCTGCCCATCATCCCGATTCCAATGAAGCCAAATTTGAGATCAGATGCACGAATATGCTTGTTTCTAAGGCTCTCGGAAATTGTTCCAACATCCACAGGTGACGGAGTCTGTTGAGAATAAGGTTGAAAAAAAAAAAACGATCAAATTAACACAATTTTCAGCAGAACCATAAACTATACCTCGTTTTAATATTTCGCATTCCCTATTAGTCCCAAAACCCGACATAAAAAAGGCAATGCGAAATCTAAATCACTTTGATTGGACATTTTCAGACACGATTCGAGAAGTTAGATTTGAAAATTACGGTTCAACAAGATGGTTTTTTCCCTCCAATAGCGAGGATATAACCTAAAAATATTGAATCCAACTAAATTAGAGGCGGCTTAATTTATATTTAGCTAGGGTGATTTTGGTCTGAGTTGTAGCAGGGGCGCTAATTCCACCGGTCGTCCAATTTTTAAATGTCGATTTTAACAAAAACACTATATGCCAATAAACAAGACAATCGCGCAATGAAAAAAATATACACACATTTCTTGCCAATGGCGTGGGACGGTGAAGCAATGAATCACCAACACCACGAATCCGAGGGCTGTCCACATGATTCACATAAATCGTCGAGTGAACAACTGTTGTTGGACGGTCATTGCGATCGAATGATGGGCCAGCACCATCTCCTGACCGAGCACTAGGTGTTTTCGGGATACGGGGTTTTTTGCTCCCACTTCCGGATGCCACTTCATTTGTAGATTTTCTCTTCGTCGCAGAACTTTCACTCTGAAGAGAAATGCATAACAGCAAATGAGTACTATAAATCAGCATAAGAATTTCTGTCTCCGTCAAATGGACATCTTGATAAATTTTCAAAGTGCATCATCGTATTGAGGAGAATGCATCAACCGGCTGCGTACATGGTGATACACGAGCCACGTCAAATAATTTTGGATTTCCTTACAACGAAATACAAATGTTTTGTATTGCTAGTTATTCACTATTGCCAACCGTTTTACTACTATCCGAAAAATAACTGGATTTTCATGAGGTGGAAAGAAGAACAGGACCATGCCTCCACAACAACAAAAAGGCAGGAAACTTCATCCGAGTGGAGTAGATAGTCCACTCTACCTGGAATTGAACTTAGGTACAGCAATTGAACAGTTTTTTTTTTCTCACTGGATAATTAAAAACAAAAACGAAGTGAATAAAACAAAAAAGAAAACGTAACTAATGATGGAAAGTTTAACGAAACTTCGTTTTACAGTACTGGATATACTGTAATGCATACTGTAATAATGTATAGATTTTGCTCCTCTTTCGCACATACTGTACCTAAACATTCACAGAAATGATAGATGTGCGAAAGGCAATGCTCGGATGTTAGTTGAATACATAGCAACATGGAAAAATTCGGGCTTTCGATGAGTTGAGTTCCACTGGTATGAAACCTCGACATAAACAGGACATTTCTGCAAAGCATTAAATACTGATCGGCGAAAGAGTTTAAAAGATCACATAGTGGATCTGTAAGGATATGTTTTCAATCATACACTCGAAATATTGACAGGAACTAAGGATTGACAATTGCAAACGAGACCAAGGGACTCATGATCATAAATGAACCTAAAAATATAGACAAAGATTCTTTCCGGAACAAAATAATTCATCTTAAGGAAGTCTTGACTGAAAAATATATTTTGGTGGCTTCAATTATAAGGAATCATTTCGGAGAAACGCACCTTCCGTGGTTGTGTCGGGGTGCTCGTAGAACTGCCGGCTCCATCTTCAGATATTTCATTCTTTACTTTCTGTAAAAATAAAAAAAATCAATTCGAGAGGAATTTGCGAAAAAACGTGTTCTCGGGTAGACTCACTATTGGTTTCAAAGCGTCCGGATGTTGTTCGATATAATCTTCAATGGCTTCCAAAGCTCGCTTCAATCCGCCCGTTTTGCACGTTTTCGCGAATTTCTCGCGGTGGTCGTAGTACGGCTTGATACTCTCCATTTCGATCCAGGCACTGGAAAACCAATGTCCAAATCAATGTAAATTAGAATACCGGACGAACAAATCGAATTACATACTAATCGCCAGTTCCGAAAAAATAGACCCATTGAGAAGTTTTCTTCGGTTTCTTTTTGGTTACAGGTCCCATTTCTTCTTCAGGGTGAGCGATTCGTCCAGGCCACGGCGAGAATCCCTTCATTTTTGCTCTTTTGGAAAAGCAAACGTCTTCATAGATAAGGTTCAGCTGGGTTAAATGTTATATCTTACAACACAAGGTCGCCAGGAGTATATGAGCTCGTCATCGTGATAGTTTCTGCTGGAACAAGAGGCTGGTGTAAAATAAAGCTTGGATATTCGTTTCACGCAATCGCTTCAATCCGAGAGATATTGATCACAATGCCTGCAAAAAAAAAATTACTCTGTGATGAATCCATTGAGAGACATTTCCAACTTTTTACACTATGTGCACGGGATGACGTTCATTAACTCGAAAAAAAAGACATTTTCACGAATCATCGAAGCAACATAAGAAAAAAACAACTAAATCATCGGCCTCTACTAGGTCCCTTATTCTGACGAGAATCACCCGATCCACCACGACCACGTGGGCCACCTCGGCCTCCGAAGCCTCCTCTAGGTGGACCACCTCTTCCTCGTCCTTGACCCATACCACCTCGACCACGGTTTCTGGAAACAACTTCTTCTTTCACGAGTTCAATAACTTCGTCAGGAATGCGAAGATATTTTATGGAAGAGCCTCTGATGTAGCATTCCGGCATCTTCCAAAACTTGTCTCCTTCACGAGAGGTACAGATCACATCTTTAAGGATGATGTTCATCCAGTTGTCGCAAGTCACGAGATGGCCGTTGTAAGTTTCACCGTTCTTCAGCTCAACCAACATGGGGTGATTCTGCGCAGTGCTTAGAAGAGTCAGCGGAAGCATCTCGTATCACTTCAATCAAGCGTGCCCTAAAATTAAAGAATGTATCAGGTACTTCCAATGATATGAACGTCTGGGACATTAGAACATCTGTCCAGCAGCAAAAATTAAGTCACAACGCATGCGACAGCAACACCGCCGGAGAATCGAGACGATCCTCAGTCCACGCAAAACGAAGGGAAAAATCAAATATCCAGATCGAACATGAACGATAACCATAACGCCAGTAGACCCATCCGAAATTGGGCGCCACGAAAAAATAAATAAACCGTGATTCTGCGGCTCACACCGGTATTTCGAAGATACTGAGTTAATATCATCAGTGACTCGCGGTGGATAAGTTGTACGATGGTATATTGTAGGTTTGTCCTTAGCTAGCGTCATCTAGCCCCCAACACAACAGGCACAGCGCTACACCGAGTGCGGTGAACTTCCGCGGCGGCCTATTCCGTTTAAGGCACATCCGCAATGAAGAATTGCGCGGCTGCTGCATCGATCTAGGGCGGCGGCCTTTTCTCTTGTGCGGAAGCATAACGTTTTTTTTTTTTTAATCCCGCTGAAATATATTTCCTAAGAAAGTTGAATCGTATGTGCTTATTTCAAAATTCAGCAAGAACGGCACATATCTTTACATTCTATCCAACCACGTTTTCTTCCCATCTGGAATACCCGCCAAACGCCAAGGATTGGTGAATGAGGGCAATTTTGGTCCCCTTGCAAATGTCAAGGTTAATTTTTAATATTGTTCGTTTGCTGCTTGTGAAATGCAATGTGTCACTGGGCCAGCTTCGCCGTGGCCCTCATCCTTCTGGAATTGGTGCGCTCCACATGTAGTTGCACGCTCTACAAGCAGCATTGCCAATGCAGATTCCGTGAAAAAATATTTCAACTTGAATGACGCGGTTTCTTTCCTTAGCTCACGCGGTGGGTGTCAATTATTGTGTTGATCCTTCTTTTGTTGCACATCGCTTCATACACTGCAGTACAAGATCGTACTTGTGACACGCTGCCCGTGATTGAAGAACTGTATCTACAATCATAGGTGAAGACCATATTGAAGTACAGTACAGTGGTGTAATGTATATGGTCGGTGACATCATGTACATGTGTGTGGTTGACTGATTCCTGGATTTTACTTTACTCCACGTTTCGAGAGAACCACACGGAAGATATAGACTAGGAGTGCGCGGAAGTCCATGCGTTCAGTACGTCCTGAGGATGAATCGACTGACCTATGCGATTTTAGCTGGAGGCCGCTGCGCGAGACCTTACTGTACTCGCGCTCAACCTGTTACAAAAATACTACGAATTTCGGTAGACAGAGGTGTATCCTATTCTAAGCTTGAAGGCGCACCAGACAAGTACACTGTGGTGTATCATCCTGGATTTCTCAGTTGCAAATGGGGTCAGAAGTCAACGATGTTGGCTGAATTTTGTCGAGAAAAACGGTTATCATTTCTGACGTAAGTTTACGAAGATGCTCATCGTACACTGATTCTTGCATCCTCTATTGTAACTTTCTGTTTTGCTTTATGCAGATATGAATATGAAGGTGTTGGGGAGAGCCCTGGTCTGTCTCTTGATAAAACGCCTTTTCATAATTGGGTTGAAGATGCCAAGTTGATAATGGAGAATTGCACTGAAGGGCCGGTAATATTTGTTGCGTCCTCCATGGGAACATGGGTAAGGATATGCTGAAATTTGTAGCCAGCTTTTTCGTCATCTTCGCCCCGCGTCAATCATGTCACTTGGTAGTTTTTCCATGTTTTCATCTGTATTTAGCTTTCGACCCTCGGAGCGCAGGATTTCTTCGATCGTGTGAAGGGAATTATTTTAGTCGGAGGTGCCTTCAATTTCCTCTACAAATACTATGTTCAATTCCAGAAATTCGCGTCATCGGAGGTTGGATTACGATTGATTATATATGGGACGCCAGATATTAAAACGGTTGAAATTACACAGGATCGCGAAAAACTAGCAAAGGGAGATATCGTGTTCATAACGCATCCACAATTTGGAAAAATCCCGTTTTCAAAGTTGTTCGCCGAGTCTAGCAGAGAGCTGGAAATTCATCCCAGAAGCAAGTTGATGCCCAAATTTACTGGGCCGATTAGATGCATCCACGGAATGAAGGTCGGGGATTAATGCAGCTCTAATATTTAATTGATGTTCATACCTAGCGTTCGTTCCTTGTCAGGATATGGAAATGCCGTACCAACAAATGATGCAAGACATTCCAATGGTCTTCCCCGAAGCCAAAATTGATTTCTATTTGCGAAGGAACGGTTACCACCGAATGGCAGAGCCTGAAGATCTTCAGCTTTTAAGAAATACCCTGGAGGAACTCATACGCTCTTTATGAAGTATGCAGACAGGGAATTCTTGAATTAGGACTGGCTTTTGGATGAATTGTTCAGAAAGCATTGTTCTGTGAATTGCCTCAGGTCAAAATCTTTGGTTAAGGAGAACTTTGCAATTCCCTTATTTCTTCGCGGGCTATTATATTTGAAATTCTGTGGACAACACTTGAATCTTTTACATTTGGCGACTGACCGATTCTGCTATGAAAAATAGGTCATACCTGGAAGCAACTTGCCATGCGGTAGTCGATGGCGACTGGGCTGATTATACGGGCTAACAATTTGATTCTCATCAAGCCAGATCAATTTAATCTTGCAGGGTCTGCTAAGTCATCAGAATTCTGAAAATTCCCTTCCACAGTTAATTGACGTATATTCACACGGTGGAGATGGAGAACCTCATTTTAAATCTGAGTGTACCGCATTGTGTATGATGGGACTGTTGACTACAGTATAAGAGGATCTCAAGGTTAGCACCAGTTGATCTTATAATCCCTGAGCAATTTTCTTCAGCCTCAGCTACTTCGAAATTGAATCTAGACTAGAAATACTGAATACACAATTTTTAATAAACCATTAATAACCGGCAGATACCTCAATGCAATTTTTAAAATTCAATGAGTAATTGATATATCCAGAAGCAATCGATGTCACGCGTGATCATCCACCGCTGTCTCAGGCACCTGGAAAGTGGAATCATATAAAAACCATGATTGCGCGACATACGAGGGGTTACACATTTCCCCGCGGACTCTTTTCAGCATACAAGGGGTAACAAGGTCCCGCGCGGAATCGTGTCGATGCGGACTTGAAATAACCTGTACACGAGGGATTTTTTCCCCCCCAACATTCTTCTCATGTTCACCGGTATCCCAGAAGCTAGGCAGACAGTTTTTCAATGTAATCTCAGCCAATTCGCTCACACTTCTCAGCCCCTTCGATTCATGCGTTGAAACAGAAGCAGTGCTGGTTCCACCATGACAATGCCCCCAGCCCACAAGGCGAAGTCCACCATCCGTTGCGCGGAGGAATCGGGCTTGAGTGTCTTGACGCTATCACCCTACTCCCCTCACCTGGCCCCGTGTGACTTTTGGCTCTTTCCATAGGTGATGGAGCCCTTATGAGAGGCAAACACTTCGAAAGAAGGGATAAGCTTGTTGCTGCGTTTTTGTGGGAGGTTCAAAATTCAACAAGTAAACACTTCAAGCCCAGTCTCATCACATGGATCGAAAGGGCTGAGGAGTGCGTAAAAATTAGTGGTGATTACGTTGAGAAGGTCTCTGCCGAGCCACTTGAAGCTAGTGAACATGAGAAGAATGTTTTACACAATCCCTGGTGTTCAGATCATTTCAAGTCCGCATAGACACGATTCCGCTCGGAACCATGTTACCCCTTGTATGCAGAAATGAGTCCGCGGGGAAACGTGTGACCCCTCGTACAAGTTCTACCTCAGTCAGGTAGATTCATTTCTTTCTTAATGATGGGAAATTTGAACTAAAAATCTGCTATAAATGGTCACCAAGATATCGTTCAATCGACGATGTTTTCCGATCACAAATGCAGCTGTCAAAGGATCTAGTCTAACCCAAATAAGAGAGAAATGAAAAAGCTTAAGGAACATTTTCGCACTTATACTAGTTCACATTACTCTTGTGTTAACTGCAGAGCATCTAAGCAGGTTTTACACGCACTGCATGCCAATTACACCATGTGAGTTTGATGAAAAAGCATGTGTGGCTTTTTCGCATTAATACTAGTTCATATTGTTTTAATTGCCAAGCAGGTTTGGCAGGCAATGCGCGCCAATAACATCATTTAAGCTTAAAATAGTGCTTCGAAGCTGCAAATGTTCGACAGTTGCTGCATTATTTTTAAAAAGGAACTCATCCAGGTGGACTCTGTAACAAAATTCTGGGGACCAGAAACAAATTCTTTTGCAGAGAACCTCTCTAACATGGTTAAAGCTCCGTCTGTGACAAAAAAAAAAAAATTGCACAGAAAAAATCGTTGACTCCCTAAATTTCAAGTGTAACGCGTTCCAGAGGAGCATTCGGATTAACAAATTTACAGCTTTCATCAACATACGAAGTCCGAAACCACTTCCTCAGAATCCGTGAACTTTCAATTGATCGGCCTTTACCAGTCCACAGCGAGTCAAGAACTGGCATATATTCTCCCGCTGATCACCCTGCAATTGTAGAACTTCACCATACTCTGGATGCTCCACGACGGTACCATTGCAGGCGAATTCTTTCTTGCACGCCCTGAAAAGGCGTTTAACTTTATTGAAGTACAGTACAGTACTTTTTAACTAAGTATTAACATAGGATACGATCCCAATTTTACCTCACTATTTTCTTCAGATCGAACATAGCTGAAAGGCCTTGCACGGTGGTTAAAGTTTTTCTTCCCGATCGTTGCTGGATCCTGACATGAACGAGTGTGTCTTGCACCCTCTCCGAGGCACCTCCATGTGCATCGGAAAATGGGTCGAAAGTGCTCAAATTCTGGATGGACATACGCTGCGAGCGAACGGAGTGCAATAAGCACAACCACGACGTCAATTAAATCAAAATCGCATATCACGGGCAGCTGAATAAGATTAAGGCTAGAAATGAGCGTGCAATATTTGATTCTGAAGGTTACGCATAATTTTATTCTTAACCAACTTAATGTCTCCCCACTGGTTCTGAATAACTGAACACGAATTGAAGTTTTCGCACAACAATGACTCGCTGGTGCTGATCTCCTTCCGGCTGGTTCAGGGGATCCAACCAGGATTATATTAATTTATTGTACGAAGAGCCAGGGCGGAAACACTACTATTCTGATATCAATTTCTTCTTCTGTCACTTCGAGTGGGTTGAAAAAAGATCCAATGCATAAATTGAACTGAATGGAAATATGAGGAAACTGAAGACTCGAAAGAACTGAAACTAAAAATACAGTACAGTACATCCATATACAGTACGATATTTCATCAATCTGAACTACATAGATAAAGTTAACGCCCCAATCAAGAGCTCTAAACCCACTATCACTTCTTCCGTATTTATTTCGCAAGATCCGATTGCTGAGACGTCCAGGCAAAATAAGCGTCCGTTAACAGATAACGGTGAATAATTGAGATGAGATGAGCTTCCTTAGTTTCTCGGGACAAACTTGATGAATTCAGAATCAAACCCATTGAAGTTTCTATAGGATACGAGTCGAAGTTAACCTTCTTGACTTGACCGGGTCCGTGTGATGGGATCCAGAAAACAGATAGGGCATATAGCCCTCATTCTTGTACTACTTCAAGGTTGGATCTAAAACCCTACAAAAAGCAAAATTCAACCATCTTTTAATCAGTTTCCGATCCATGGCAGTAATTATACAGTTTCAGATGTTTAAAACACTTTGAAATATACTGCGAGAGGGCCGATTAGTTCTTGGGTGAAATTTTCACTCGAAAAAAAAAATCACTAGATTTCCTTTTCTACATTTCGGATTAACTATACCTGCAATCGCATACAAACTGTTTTGATATAGTTATATCTGCAATCTGATGAAAATTATTTTGATCCAGAAATATGAACTTTTAAGGATTACCTAAGTTTATAGGTTCTGTTCGGCCAATTTTCAAAGAATCAAGAAAAAATTTACCCGGTAAAACAATCAGGAACTAATGTTCTCTTTACAGTATACGTAAGTTTACGTCTTATATAAATACTTCAACTTTCAAAGGAATGAATTTTTTCCAGAAGAACTGTAGGATTCTTCCTCTTTGTTTTAGGACTGAGTTGATTTCACATTCCGAACCACCAATCTTCCAAGGATTTAATGATTTTTTTTTTCACTTCACCGAACAGAAAAGTAACAAGAAACAATGCCTGGAAAGCAAGGAGGCTTTTGAAGCCGCTTGATTTAATAATTTGATGGGGAAGCTATTTATTTCAAACACATAGAAGTAAACCTTGAATCCCGTTAAATTTTCACCAGCACTTCTCATTTGACACCTTTACACAACTTCTTCAAGTCCGTAAGAGGTGTCCAATTCAAATTAAAAATCTCTGCTCAATTAAGAACGACCAGCAATGCCCACGCACGCTCGTAGTTTGGAACAGCGTTGGAATGAAGATTTTTTTTCTTGCCGGGGATTCGAGTCACCTCGTAGCTGATTTCAAAGATTTTTTCACTGGTTCAAGAACTTCTGATTAACCTAGGACGAGAATAAGTACACAAACTGCTCGGAAGACTATGACAAAATGAGGCAAAATACAACAGCCAACAGATCTTGTGATGGTTACTGAAAAAAAAACGGATAGATTTTTCTTGCGGCATTGACCGCCGGTTGATAAAAACAATCAACAAGAGAAGCGTATTGTTTGAAAAAGTGCAGAAGTTTTCCAATGTTCCCAACTCAATACCCGGCCAGCGGAAACACTTAAAACGCAATGAAAGATTAGAACGCGGTAAAAAAAAATCTCCCCGTTGAGCGCGCTGAATTGTCTTGCCTCATCGAAAAAAATCCGCTACAATTAGTAAACAAAACATCTCCAGTGAAGATCACAGGAATTATAAAAATACATCAACTCGAACAGCTAAAAGAACTTTCCACTCACAACAGGAACAACTACGTTCAACGTGAATGTAAAAAAAAATCTCTCGTCAAGACACAGGAACAGCACTCGAAACGCTGAAGTGTTTCGACAGACTCAAATCTTTCGTATTTTGAGGAGATTCAATTCTTCACGATTATTCCAAAAATTTGTTCATTAAAAATTATCGCATAGCGCGGGATTGCAGGAACGCAGGTCTAAGTTTGTGAATCAAATTAAATTACCTACGCTTTTATCGTCCGTCAAAGCCCAGCGACTACGGTTTTAGTAACCGAAAGAAATCTATTTCCTAGTTTGCTCGATGTCGCTATCCTTTAGTAATTTAAAAATAAGTACAGTAACGAGTACATAAATGCACTAAAAAATTGCCGTTAGATTCCCCCAAAAAGAAAGAAATAATCGCCTATTTACCCAATTGTAGGCGAGTATCCTCTTGCTTGATTTCCCAGAGCTGCCGATCAACAGCTGACGAAAATCATTCACGGTAATATGGAAAGCATACAAATATGAAGTGCACTCGACAACAAAAATAGCGGTTCTCTTAGCATTTTAAACGCTAAAAGTTGGTACTTTTTTTCTTTAAAATCCCGACGTAACCTTTTTTGCACCCATAGAACCCAGCTGAAAAGTTGAAAAAAAAATCAAAATGGCACTTGTTCGAGACCGAATCTCCACAGCTACGATAATTAAACATTTGGTTCGCTCATGGCGTTGCCCAAGAGGCACTTCTGGATCACACACTCCACTGCTTCCTTGACGCCTTCAAAAACCGGGATGCCTTCACGCCTCGCCAAGTCATTCAAATAAACTCTCCCTCGGTTGTAATCTTTCACGGCGGCCTCGGACAACTGTAACCGAATTCAACGTTTACGTAAGAAGTACTTACTCAAGGCACTCGCTAAATCTAGGACTCACGGTTTCCCCGTGAACCGAAACCGCCTTGGGCAACAGCTGAATGCACAAGATAACGTCACGCCCAAGTCCAATGTAATACGCAGCCTGGAGAATAAAAATGGATTCAACAGCAATCAGTAAACAAACTTCACTCCACTTATCACCGGATATCCACACGAAAAAAAACTGCTGATGTGATATGTGTTACTGTATACGAGTACTGTACTTTTTACAGTGCATTAAAAACTGAATACAAATTTTAACGGCCTGAAAATAACTAGGACAGTACAATAAAGTAAATGCATTGAATTGGGCAAAATAACTGAGTGGAACAATACTGAACAGTGATCGCGGAATTCTTCAGATCCCGCGAGGAAGAAATGTGCGAGCAAAATATCTTAGTACAGCTCTGTACTTCCAGAAAATTTATATAAAGCGTATACCAGATTAGATTAAAACAATTTCAAAGGTTCACAAATTGAAGTGCAAAATACTGTATCTTGTTTTTCTAAAAAAGGTCTAGCTGTCACATGCCATCTTCTCGGTTTTAAATTGATAGAAAGCGTAATCACGAATTATGAAAGCTTGTGTCAAATTTCAATGAAATGTTTGGGTATGCGTGAAATATACGTTACATATACAGTATTACATAAATTCTCTGTCGCATAAGCACTGGGAAGGCGTCAGAATTGTCTACGAAGTAAAAAGCCTCACCATGATCATTGAACCAAGGCTTCTAGTTTTATCCGTAATCACGAACAAAAGCACCCTCGAGGTATCCATTGCTGCCATATCAGTCGAAGATAGTCTATCAGACCACGGAGAATACGCTGGACTGTAGTAGGTCAAGGCATTTCGTTTTAGCATGGGAATCGCAATTTCTTCCCTCCAGTTTGCATCTCCGTGCATTCCACCGAGGTACACATCTTGTCTCCCACCACACTTCCACCAATTCCAATAATTCTCTTCTTGCCAAGCCACATTTTTAAAAGGAACAGCTTTCCCGTCGGAAATTTCTATAAGACATAAATTTAATTAACGATATTGATGAATACCAACAATTCAAGAAGAAAAATTATCTCAGAGGTATTTCGAAACCCTTGATGGCTCTTTACATATCATACATGTGGTTAAATCATAAAATTGTAACCATTCATTTTAGCTTTTTGGTGACCTAAGCCATTTTGGTTTGAGTGTCATTTTTCGCACTGTTGGCGATTCTTGCAAAAGCGGGTTATAAAAACTATATCGTTCAAAATGTAACCAGTAAAAATTCACTTCATTGAATCGACTGAGATTCCCAAAAAACGGATTCAATTAAATTTGTTGTACGATACCAAATATTGATTAGATTATTGATAGTTTAAATTCATAAACAAAAGGGGAAATAAAACACAACAACTTTCAAGAGAAACTCAGAAGCAGAATTCCATAAACTTTTCGAACAACTCAACATTTTTTCTAGATTTGTGCGGCAGCAGGAATGAACGAAGCAGGGTTTACCTACAAGTAAAAACTTCTTGAATCGACTCACCAGACAGCGTCTTGGGTTCACTGACTTCATCCAGAGTTACCAACGACACTGGGAAACGTTTCCGACGATCCTCGCGCACTTTTAATGCAGCAACGATCCGACAGAATTCATCGAAATCAATGCCAGCTCCTTCGTCAATGGAGTTTCTGGTTGTTTCTAATATCCGTCCATGGTCAGGCAAAGCCTCGTCTGAAGAAAACAGGAAATTACAAGTAAGTTGGGAAAATTCAGCAGTCGAGTGATGAGGTGAATCAATTTTGTAGGGTGTTTCAGATATACAGTGAAACATTATTTGTTCAGTTTGGTTCACCATGTCGACATTCGCAAATACAAAATCGAATCAGAAAATTAAAATATCTGAACATACTGTACTCAGTAATGAAAAGAGAACCAAAAAACGTACCAACGACACTGTCCCCCTCATCAGGTTCTTTCGTGAGCCCTGAAACAGTCCTCCTTCGGGCCTTGGACTTCTGAATATTCTTTACAGCTGCAATGGCTAACGGGGATACTTTCGAACATGAAGGAACGCACGTCATGGAAGAGGAATGACAAGGTGCAGCACCGACGTCGGTTCTCGACACTCGGCACAAGTCGATTGTCTCTGCGCGTGTGTGCGCAAGAATTGGACGAGCAGTTACTTTCGTCACGGAGTTCGTCGGTGCACGACGAACGAGGCACCCGCTAGATCCGGATCTTCGGCTTCGACCGACAGAATCGCTGTAGTGTGACGAGAAAGATGCGGAAAGACGACGCTTTTTATTGCGGGCTTGGATGTTCCGGATTTCTTCCGGAGTGAGAGTGCGTTTCGTCAGGATTCTGAACGCCATCCCGATCTGCAGAACAAAGATGAATCCATGTGTTACACGTAGTTATCCACAAATTGCTTTGAGAATGAAAAGTTAGATAAATCAGGATAGATTTCTACTGTATTCCAAAAGTTAATTAAGCCGCACAAGCACATTCCGTATTCTTTTTCGGACTGAACCATGCACCCAAGCACACTGCGAACCATCTTTTTCCATCACCTCCAGAACGACATAGGCGAAAGAAAATCCATAGGTTTCAGGCAATCAAGATTCGTTTGAAGCTTACATTCTACAAATTGACGCCGAAGGTTTGACTCTTTTCATGCAAATTCAAAACCCACACACGTGATACGGAAAAAATTCAGCCGATACCCTCACTTCCGGGAAGTAGAACCTTGCGATTATTACTGAAATAATTGGAAAATTTTAGACAAGAACTATATCAGCTCTGATTGTAAGGGTGCCGTCAACAAATAACGAGGAAACTTGACGATGACATTACTCAAGGGCAATCATTTTTGAAAACCATTCGCTTTCCACGATGACATACAGTACTTTAATCGTGAAGAAAGTACCGCAACCTAGGCACGGAGCCGTCGTGGCAATATAAGTCCTGTACAGTATTTTTGATATCATCATAGGATGTCCAAACTTACTGTCGAAAAAATTTCGTAATTGATATCTCGATTTTCTTACGTACATCGAAAAGTGAAAATGGTGAAAGATTTCAGTTGAATTTACAATTGCGAGTTCATTTTGGACATATTTATTCCAAGTTTCATTTTCGGGGTCCCATACGGTAGAACATGATCAGTGCTACATGAGCAAACTTGAGTTCTTGAATAACATTTTTTGAACAACGGATTTATTTTGCTTCGGGAGCAAGTATGATTACAGCATGTTACAATTTGAGAAACATACTCAACAACCATTTTAAATGTACAGCACTGTATGTACAAATGCGTGCGTTACGCCATTAAAGCATCCAGTACTGAAAAGCAGACACTTTTTCTGCATAATTTTTGGACACCACACAACTAATTTTAAAAACTGGATGAAGTACAAAAACCAATTTTACTTTCTAAATTAATCCAAAACACTTTAATTGTTGAATATAATAGAAAAACAGCTTACCGCTGAAGGAATGAAAAAATGCGACTTTACTGAATCTGTCATAAAATGGTTTGTCCGTGAGATTGGAAGAGATAATGCATTTTCATACTTTCCAGAAGTTTTGACGAAGTACCCTCGCTCAAAATTTATAAACGCGTCAGCTACCAGCTACTCAACGTATGAACAAAAATTAAATGACGACGTACGTCTTCAAGCGACAGTTTTCCAACGTTATAAATGTCCAAAGCATCGAAAGCTTCTTTGACTTTCCTGTAAAATAGAAACCCTATCATAAAAGAAACACAATATGTGAACAAGGCAAATAGAAACCTCATTTTGTCTCCCAGCGTGACATGAGCCATTCGAATCGGATTCGACAGCCCAAAACTCCCAGCGACGAAATCGGGTAAAGTCTGCTCTTTCTGCTTTGCTACTAGAAAGCTGGCGCATTCCAGAGCACGTTCCATGTTGCCGAAAACCGGGATTCCTTCTCGCTCCACCAGATCCATCATTACGTGTTGAGAGTAGCTCAGATCGTGTAGTTCCTTCCGCGACAAGGACTCACCGTATATTACGTGCCCTTCACTTTTGAAGAGATTCACAACAAGTACCAAACATCGACCACATGCTGCGAGGTACGTTGATTCTATCATAGACGCAACCGCGCGGGTTTCGTTGTCCACAACGAAGAAGAGAAGAGAGGCACTCATTTTCGCCTCGTGTTCGATCTGAATGAGTTCCGGACGCCAAAATGGTAACTGTGGGTTGTAGAAATGAATGTCTCGTTCCTCCATGAATGGAATGGCGATTTCTTGTCGCCAAGTTGTCGGGTTGCAAGAACCTCCGAGGAAAACGTCGTATTTTTCTCCTAAAGCAGACGAAAAAAATAATTCCAGACTTTTACACAGAAAGTTGAGACGTAATATTGAAAAATAATGTAACGCATGAAGTTGTACAACAGATTTGACAATGAAATACTGTACTAAAATGTCATCAAACCGATGTTCAAGAGGTAATCACGAAAAATGCATACTACTGTAATACGGTTCAAAAATGTAATAGATCCCTCAACTTCAATACAGTATTCACGCACATATGAGACGCCGAAGTTTCCAAGAAAAGTCTCAATCTTTCAACCTCTCCAACATCAAACCAGCTTGCACAACCACCTCAACGAAAAATTCACGATAATTCGAAACGACCCTCACTCTACGACACACTGAATTTTTTGGCATTAAAAATGTAACAAAAATGTGCCAATAATATCCGAGCAACGAAAATTTTAAATGCAAGCTTCATCTGAATTTTTTTCGGTCGGTATGCTCAGACCAAAAAAAGAAGGCGCGTACTGACCACCCATGGAGTCCGGATTCAATGTCGTCATCAACGACAACCATTCCTTGAAATTCCCAGAAGGCGATCAAGAGCAAACTGCGTTCCTTCCACGATTCAACGTGATCCGTGAAACATTAGAGAAGGTCTTGAAGCGCGAAGAGTCATGGATAAAAGCTCTTTGAACAGCGAACACTTCGAGATCACAACCAAATCAATCCGCAAAATTCAAACACCTGAAATTTGAAAAAGAACTGCCTCAACCATTGCGCAAGATTTATAAATGCATTGAATAAGTACCCATTTCTTCTCTAGTTCCATATTTTTTCAAACCCTTTAATGCGAAAAAAAGTTATCACGAAATGAAAAGAAACGGATGATAAAATCAAATTCAAATAGAACAGTAAAACAAAATTTCATCCGATTTTTTTTCCATCACGTTTGATCTATCAACGTTCCGCGATTCTTCTTACTGTCGTGGACAGTTTGAACCTCGGCTTCTCCCATCAGTTTACGCTTGTTCATTCCTTTGCGAAGCAGTTGCTTCTCAATTATTTTTGCGTTGGCTGCATAGGAGTCCGCTATTTCTCTCTGCGGGTGGAAAGAGTCATAACAGAATCAAGTTCAGCAGTAATATTGATTATCGGATTTACCGCATAATCGGATTGTCAGAACTGCGGAGGCATGAAACTACAGCACAAAACTTCCAGGTTTACACAAATTTCGGTAACTACAAGCGGTATTTAATACATACAATACTGTTATACAGAATTTAAGCGAAAATAAAACTCAATTGAATCAAGAGCGAAGCTTACTTCTTTAGCACCACCACCTAGAAAGAAAAGTTTGCGGGTCACTACAATACACACCACTCACTGAATGGTTTGTTGCGATTTGCTTTTAACATTTGGAAAGGTGCATTTTGACATAGGTTCCAGGACATAACTGTACTTCGGGGTTTTTTTACTATTCTTACTTAAACGCGCTTGTTTCTTTCAATTGCGCTACCCTAAAGGCTGTAAACCGACAACCTACGCAGTTTAAATCCAGGGTCATCATGAAGATAATACTCACAGCTTCAATTTCCTCATCTTCTTCGTCCACAGTAGAAACCGTGACTGAAGAGAACTTCCCCATGTTCTTGGTACGCTTGGTTAACACGATCTTCTCTGCTCCGTCCGTCGGAACTGCTGCTTGTGCAGCTACATGTTCGAAGAAATTTGTTTGCTCACTGCCACCACTGCACGTCATAGTGAGAGCGCCACGCACGATGAAAAGCACGTTACTTCCGGGTGAATGTTGGTAGAATAGGAGGAGACCACATCTCTTGCACTTTTTCCGGAACTGCTTTTCAGCTCCATCTGCTCTTTTGATAAAAACGGGTTCCGCATCCTCGCACGTTATTTTATGGGCTCGCTTCGCACCATCGATAACTCGCGCCCCATCTCGTTTCCTCAGAGGCAGCTTTTCCAAGAGACAATCTGCAGAAGATAGAAATAATGCAAATATTTCCATGGAAAGAAACGGTGAAAGAGAAAAATCTTCTTCGATAATTCCGAGTAAAACACTATCAACTCACCAATGATCAAGCACATCTGTCCACAAAGACAATAGTACACCTTCAAGGGCTGATCATCTTTATATTCTTCCTTATCCTTGGAGTCAGAACAAACAATACTTCGAGAGACGATTTTCGGCATGATTAAGTTTCGATTCCAATCATTCACACGCCAATCCAACAACTTAGAGCGAATCCCCAACTCTTAGCAGAGGCGGAGTTCAATGATTGGTCAGATGGAACCATGGAGGCCATAGAGACTGCAACATATACTGTACGTCATTGATGGATAAATTGACTGCAGCCTTATCCGAAAGGTGTCACTAGCTTCTACCAAACCGGCGGGGCTCGAGCTAGTGCACGTGATGATCAGAATACTGTACTGTATAGAAGTCGGCCGTTTGGTGGGTAAATAACGCGGCTTCCCGTAGAAAAATGTGGAATATTGAGCAGACGAAGATACCGCAGAAATTATTGAATCCCCAATGAAAATTTTAGTTTTATAAATATCAACAACTCTTGGCCGAAAATTATTAATATGAATCCAGCAGTTGTTAAAAATATGGGGTGAATACTCCTGATAAATTTTCGTCCGAAAATTTATCGCGGGACAAAATTATGAGAGTAAAATTTCCAACGAAAAACGGGACACGATCGTTGGCCCCTATTGCTCACATATACACAACAGATATTGTACACAACATTCGAATTGGAAAGTACAGTATTATGTTGCCCCAAAGGTGTTGGTCCAAATATAAGCTACGGTGGAATGACAGCATTACCTAATGCGTGACTCCAGAATTCGTCCTCAGGAACTGCTGCTGTAAATAAGGGGATGTCCATAGACTACATGCATGATCAGTATGCCCAACATAATGGAACGAGAAAAAAAACAGATGCCCTTAATTAATATGCCGGGCCACAGTTTAATTCATACAGCAGTGCTGGACACATACACATGTACAGTAATACATATATTGTATGTTTTTAGCTCTCTGAGCTAGAAAGCTTGCTTGACTGATGCCGGGTAAGTACAGTACAGTATGTGAAAATGGTATGGGAAGTTTTCTAGTAATCTAGGAAACTATGCAGCTGTGGATCCATTCGCTGGATCTCTTCAGTCTTAGCTTCTGCGGGAAGTACCCGTATTTACCTGAGTTCCAGGAGCAATTGTTTATGGGAAATTGAGAGAGAAAAGCAGGATGAAATTGCACGCGAGAACACACTTCTGTGAAGTACCATGGCAGTTGTCTGAGTCGTAAGTGAGCCTCTTTTAGGTCAAAATAATTGATGTAACAGGAAATTCTCTTCAGCACCAATCCTGTTACAATGCTTTATAGCATTAATTCTATTAGAGATAATTATTTGAGAAAAATTTTGGTTTTAGCCCTAGAAAAAAAAAAGCCAGGATATGTCAAAAACATGGACTGAACAGCATACCTTGAACCTTCGAAAGGCAACCATGACAATCGGTACAAAGCAGAAGTACTCGGAGAAAGTATCGTCTCTTGAATTAAATAAAAAAGTACAGTATTTCGTAAATTGCATTAACATCCACGGTTTCTATCATTACCATGCGCACCTGCGCGGAACTTTTGTTTCCACAAACGTGAAGTACGATCAGTTCGTGATTATCTGGTGCAAAATTTTTAAAGAGAACATTCGTCGGTACATAAGGTGACCGAATGAAAGAATAAAGCACAATTGGAAATGTATGAACTCGAGTTTGTTCTTCACACATTCATACGCTTGATGATCACATTGGTAAAATAACATCTTTCCTTAACTATTTGCTCTTTTATAATCAGGCAAATCGCAATCCATCTGCAACTGTCTCAACAACCCGTCAATAATCTTCATCGGAACTCGGAGCTCAACTTGAGACAATTATGTCACTCCTCTACAGGAGAGGATACTTTCTTTTTTTGGACTATGAGCTTGTTAGGTGCGCTAGTAGATGCTGATTGTGTCTGCCCAGCAAAGCTTCGAGATGCCTTGTTAAACTCCAACGGCAGAATTCCCGTGTCGCCGGAAAACCTGTTCTTCGCCACTTGCAGATATTTCTTTCGAACCATTCCAGCTTTCAGGCTTCTGTCTTGAAGGATCAAGACATTGTCGGCTTCCTGACTAGCTTTGGCTCCACCGAAAATAGACGCCACCGTCAGCTGGTCGTCATCAGCAAAGCCTTCCTTTCGTGGGTGGATCACCAGCGACACGTGGCAATTGTTCACAGTGGCGAATTTTCGGAAAGAGGCAATGGCCTGGTCTTGTTTAGCAAACCTGATATTTTCAAGCATGAGATCAATTATGAACCGAGGAGCAGAAGTGTGTCACCGAAGAGACTCATCAGTAAAAAGATTAAACTGGTTTTGATTCAGAAAATACACAAAAAAAACTAGAATTATTCTAATAACCCCTCAGAGGACATGATACAACATATCCGGAATGATAAATAGGTTTCTCCGCATTATTTTCTTCTGATTCATGCATTTAAAATAAAATTTAAAAATGAAACCAATGTGAACAAAAAATGCAGTAAACTATTTTTCCAACACCAGTATACTTCATGGAGATGACTTTTCCATATTGTGTTTTGATTAAATTTGAGTTGTCTTCCAGTTTTAGACACCCACAGATTGAGTGAAGAAAAATTGCCGCAAAGAAAATGACCAATTTTTATAAGTAACTTTGAATTGTGCTTGTTTGAATGCGCGACGATTTTCAATTACAGTATACTGTAATCAGGCAATTCAAATTATGAAACATATGATCTGCTGAAGAAAGTAACCGATTCAAGGTTGAAATCAGCAGACACAGACAGATGTTGTACAAAAGATCACTGACGATTTTAGCGTGTCCGGTCAGCCGCCAGTCGGTCAATTCACAGTCGCGCACCCGCCGGTCGTCAAGCGCTGGTCAGTCTAACCGCCAGACAGGGCAGTTCTTGGCCTTGCCAATCCCCAGCAACCAAACTGCGGTTTGGTCACCCGATTGTTGGGGCACCCAAACAATTGGGTGACAAGAATCATGCTGATTTTTTTTTCAGAATTCAGTGAGCAGAATGGTATCCTACCACATATTTTTTTTTTCTTCAAAATTTCAGCAATGTTAGGTTAGGTTAGTTTATGTTATGTTAGTTTAGGTTAGGTTAAGTTAGGTTGGGTTTGATGAGTTTTTTCTTTTTGTGAAAATTTTATAAGATGAAATTTTGTAAAAAAAAATAATCTGCGGTAGGATACCATTCTGGCAGTCTTTGGCGAGGCCAAGGACTGCCCTGGCTGGCTGTTAGACTGACCAGCGGGTGCGCGACCGTGAATTGACCGACTGGCAGATGACCCGGTACCCGATTTTAGACAGTAGTGCAAGATCTGAGAATGTCCAAAAATTAAGATTCAGAATGAGAATCTAAACAATGTTCACTACCATTAATTTTGAACATCTTTTTAAAACATTTCACTCAGAATTTTTTTCTTCCTCAAATCCCCCAAGTTTGTGGTACAGTAATAATATTTTACTGTTCAAGTTGGCAGATTTTTCAGTCCACTAAAAATCAGGTATACTTTAAACCAAATTATTTCATATTTTAGTCGACTGCGAAGTTGCACACTGCCACTGTCAGCAAGCCAAGAAGTACTGTAAAAATAAAAATGACTATATTCTACAGAAACATTATGAAGATGGGATGTGAAAGAATAGATTGCGTTTAGCCAAACAAAAAGGGATGAAAAGAAAGCTCATAGAAACGAGTAACTCACCGATCAAAGCCACTTCCTCCACCCAAGCCAATCATGAACTGCAAGTTATCTAGAACGACATGGTGAATATCATTTATATACACTGCATGTGTCATAGCATCCAAAACTTTGCTCAGTCCAGTTTCTCCGTGCAGGATGGTGAAATACAGGGGCAACTTCTCAAATTTGTCTGCCCACTTGTCAAACTCTGCGAGGTGTGCTTCTAGATCCAGTCCAGCATACTGCATGAGCATGACTTTGGCAAGACGCACGGGCTGAATCTCAAAGCTACCCCAAAGAGTCGACACACCAGACATGCACAAGTCCAGGGAGTACTCGGACATGAAGGTTGTCTTCCCAGTCCCAGTCTGACCCGTTATGATAGTCAATTCCCCTCGGCGATGTCCACGCAGGATACTGTTCAAGCCCTTAAAACGCTTCCATTTCACTCCTCGCACCTTTAATTAACACACGTAAAATATCCCATCCAGTCCTAAATTGCGGGTCATTCACGACTGCGAACATTTCCGAGCTCAGAAATATGCAAGAGATTCTCATTTATTCTTTGAATAAGCACGCTGCAGGTACAATACTGTACCACGCGCACCCAGGTTTTTCAGTCAAAATTTGTTATTAAATCGTATCTTCCGCGAGTAAGATGCGCAACCCATTTTCGGTGAATCCAAAACTGAAATATTTCGAAAATAAGGACACCCAAATTAGACTTAAATTGTTTCCATTCTAGTAAATCAGAGTCAAGCATAATGCACATCTAATCTTCTAAAACTTTTTGAAAAATGTATACCCGTCTATGACGAGCACCCCCTTTTCCCTCTATATTTCGAGAAAAAGGTGCGTGGGGCCCTTGAATAAAGGAGGTACAGTACTGTACTTCGGTTCCGCCACAATACAGAACCAGATAAAATTGTTTAGGTTACACCCACACAAAAAAGTACTGAATTCACATTTGATGAAACAATACCGAGGATTTCTCTCTCTTCAAAAATCACAGGACTAAATGATCCGTCAATCACCTGGTCCACAAGAGCCAACTCCGACTTGACATGTTCCCTCAAGTAGGGAAAAGTGGCTATGTCCTTGTGTGACACAGGACGGGCTTCATCGACGATTCTGGCGATATTACCCTTGTTGCTAAGTGCTTTATGCGGACCCCAGCTCCACTGGGCAGGGTTCACGTAAAAACATCGAGACTCGCCGAGCTTCTTGGCCAATGCACGTACTGCCAACCATGACTGCTGGTCAGTGCCAAACCACATCACCAGTTTTTCCCAATTTTCAAGCCAGAACAGGGTCTCTTGTGGAAGGCGGTGCATTCCACAAGGCAACGCAATGGCTGGGACATCAGTCTGATCACTGATGACCAACGCATCCAGCATGTTGCTCGTGATGACAGCTGTACCTTCAGATTAAAAGTGGAGTCGACAAAAATTAAAAAAAAATACCGCCTGGACCACAACATTCACACAACCATGCTTCTGGCATTACAAATTTCTTCACTGAAATATCAAACTGATATGCGCGTTATGAATGCACCAATTGAAGTTTAAATTTCATTTGAGTTGTTTCGTTTCGTATGCTTATGCATCTCATGAATATCGGAATCGTTATTTAACTTATTTGAGAAGAAAATAAGCTTCGAAAAAATTTGTTAAAATATGGAGACAAATCACTGTACTTCAAGCTGCAATATTTTGAGAAATGTGGAGCCAAGACTTTTGATAGGTGTACTAATTGTTTAATATTATCTGCAGACTTGGTACTATGGCCACTATAAAATTCAAATGCTATTATTTGCAAAATGGTACGTCTTCATTTAAAACTGAGTTTATCGCAAATTTCATAGCATTGAGGAACCGATCAGCCTGGAACAGCCGGAATAAGGTCAGCCAATTTTCGATGGTTCCAAATTGATCCAAAAGTGAAACTCGGCGTCATTGGACAACCCCGGTTCCGGAATCAATCATTTCACGAACTACAAGGCTGCATAAACACGAATAAATTGCTTCACAAGTCACGACTACGGTGTTCCTTAAGTGCGTTTTCGAATTAAATCGAGTATCTAGCAGCAAAATTGTCCTTAAGTTCTTCGTAAACTCCATGAAAATAATTGACCTGTCTTTCAATTTTGTTTTTCTACTTTAATTCCTTAATTGGAAGAACTGTCTTCTCAACAATACTTAAAATATTGATGCTGGCCCGAAGAGTAATCAAAATATGAAACATACCGTCCAAAATCGCTTTAACAATTAGAACTCCGTCTCAACTACAGGATGATTCTTCTGATATTCTCTCAAGTGATTAAACTTACTTTTGGAGTTTTAGCATTTTTTTTACAAACTTTTGCAAGCATGGTTTTAGAGGAAGCAAACCTCCAAAATGAGCAGATTCACAAGCACCCACAGGAATCATTGAACCAGACGGAACCACCTTCTCCATCTTAAGTCCACAGGTTGCATCAGGTACAAATGTCTGAATGGCAACTAAAGCACCTCTCATATCCCGGACGGGAAACAGAAGCTTCGAAGAGCCCTCGGACACGCAGCCTAACCGATTCAAAGTTTCCACAGACAATTGATTCAACTTGAAAGTTTTTTTAATCAGTTTCAATTTTGTTGAGTCAATCTCAGATAGTGATGGCTTTCCAGCAAGCTCTTTCACTAGTTGTTGATCAGTCATAGTGCATGTCGCAAGAGCCTTTATCTTCCTTTGACGAATTTCTTGTTTCGGAAGGCGGCTAAGGTGCTGGAAGTCCCGCCAGTTCCCGGTTGATCTGCAAGTCAAGCACAACCACTTCCCAGTAGTTTTGTTCATGAGCGCATCTCTCTGTGGCTTCGGTGGGCTGCACACAGGACATGGCAATTGGTAACACGCATATCCTTCACTGAAGCCAACGTTTTGAGATATTAAAGACGATCGCAGCTCAGACGCATTTACGGATTCTTTTGTTTCAACCTCCATACGAGTCCTCGGCTTTTTTTCGGCACTAGATGCAGTGGAAAGCAGGGTCGGGGACCCACAATGTAGTTTGACACAGCACAGCACAGAATGGTCGAAGTGTGGACTCTGGCGACACGATGATATGGCAAAACAGGCAATTCGACATTTGGAACTAATTTGCCTGCTCACTGCCGACAGCAGCAGGTTCAAGGCTCTCATCCCCTTCTCCTCCTGGAAGTATGTAATTCAAACCATGTATAGGCTGAAACCAAACCTTGAATGACAAATGAGCATTATTCCCGAGGGTACTCCATCCACAACGCGACAGAACCATTCATCATAGGATCACTAGCGTAATCATCACCTTGTCATGCTCGAATACTGGATCTTTCAACCCTGAGCGCTGCCCCGTCACAAATCGCAATAGCATGCCTGAAAAATCCCCAAATAATTAAAACAAAAGTAAAAATATGAATAGCGAAGTTCATCACAGAATAAATAAAAAAATCTGAAGAGAACGACTTGACCGGGAAAGGTGAACAATTTCAAATTCGGAACCTCACAACCGAGTCAAATTTTAATAATCATACTCGAAGTGTAAAGGCCAAGTATAAAACGCTGTATTCTGTATTATTCAAACTTAACAAAATGCATCCGATTATCAATTTATTACATTCAAAATTGACACATCCATTGTTGAGAGAGTAGCTCAAGAAGAATGGCAACATCGTTGGCGATCGTACTTCGAAATCACCGATAGACCTGCGGTTATTTCATAGAAACCCATCAGGTTCTTCCAATAGATGAAAAAGGTCAATAATTTTCACTGGAACGTTCAAAATTTTATCAAATGCTCATTACAAGTAGAAGAAAATTACGATCATAATTTTTTTCCACACGAGTCATGTAGATTCTTTTAAAAAAGAATTCAAAATAATCAGCTTCAATAGCAACGAGAGCCGGTCTCGTATTCAATCGACTGACACTACTGCACTGTTATCTACAAATCCAATAAGATTTGCAGGCTCACGAATTCTTGCCACACGCCCACAGCCGCGATTTGAAGAAGGAAACAGGGGGGATATCAGGGTGTTCACGCAAAGCACCGATTGACCAATTCTTTCGACTGCTGAACTCAATACCGCGTCGAACACGGGTTTCGTGTCAATCAACGAAATTCGGAAAAAAGTTGTACTTATTGGACTCATCAAAAATGCTGCAGATAAAAAACGGAAGTCAAATCTGTTCCGTAGTCCTTCAGATGAATGCGGGATGTTCCGTCTAATATTGCTTGATACACACGTTTTGCATCTAGAACCTAAACATTTAGCAACAGGACTAATTATGATGGGGGGCTTACAACAAAATGAATCACGTGGAATTAATTTTTACGAATGAAGGACGAAGCAGTGCGTATAAAAATAAAGGCATAGATTTCCGGCATATGTAAACATTCTGAAATCTCACAAGCGAAAATAGAAAGGTATAACAATGAAAACGTTGACAAAGGAAAAAACACGTCAGACATACCGTAATACGTCCATAATTCATCCACCGGAATACAAAAACCCGAAAGCTTGAATAGTTCTTCGAGGCAGCGTGATCAGAGCACAAGCAGCTCTTCTAAATACTTCGACATGCTAGTATCCAGATGAACGCCTGACTTAGGATTAGGCTTCAATCTACTCAAAAGATTCGTTCGTTCTCGCCGTAACTGCGTGTTCTGCGCTTTCAGCGACCTGAGTTCGGATGATGCTTTCCCCTTCCGAGAGTTCAAGACGTCCATGGTATTCAACGCCTCAACGGCTACAATACCCAGAGGTTTGTAGTCGTATCTGCAAATAGTGCATTGATTTTTTTTCCACCTCTGATTACATCTTCGGCAGAATCGAGTATCAGCTATTCTATCAGCGTGCACGAACACGCCATAGCAAGGCAAACATTCCTCGCCAAAAGTAATCTTTTGGCAAGGAATGGTCGCCAAAAGATTAGTTAAATCGTTTTTCACTCACACTTCTTGCTCCGTCTGACGCTTCCTCCCTTCAAGTCTATAATTTTCGAGCACACCGCCGAACTTGTTACGCAGCTCTTCCGTCTCTTCAGCCAGCATTCGATCGATCCAGTTTTGGAACTTTTGAAGCTTCTCGTCGTCCGGGCCTCTAGTGAATCTGCAGCATGTGCGGCAAGATTTTACTCTCAAGCTCGAAAATACAAATATAGAAGACTTACATCACTCTGATGCAGTCTTTCAATACATCAGCAAACTTCATAATCCGTAGGTCCACGTTGGGTGTCATACCTGAGACAACAACATTTTATAAACCAAACGCATCACAAGAAACACAAGATTCCTACCTTTTTCTGACGACATTTCAAAGTCTCAACCACCTGCCACAATCCTAACGACTAAAAGCCCAGTAGCATTTCCGTTGAACTAATCGTAACGCGCGCCCAAGTCGACGCCTTATGAATGCATACAACGCGTTGTCATGATACCCGAACGAACTACGCTCGTAGTGACATCTATATTTGTCTTTCCAGACGATAGAGGTGTGAGCACAGTACAGTACTGCGCTTCCCATGCTACACTTCGACCTCAGGGGAAGGAGTGATTCGCACATCCCAGAATAGATGGTTCAATCCCTCAAAGAAGGACGAATGATCAGCATAACAGGTCGCATATGCGACATCTAAAATCTTAATTACTGCATGCGACCAAGTGGTGTGACCACCTATAGATTCGAAACATAGCAGTGTTCCACGAATTTTGTGCATTCAGCTCTTTCTTCAGCCCAGCAATTTTGGACAAGAACCCAAAGCCTGGGAAATTCCTCAAATACAGTACTAGGCAGTTTGCGAGAGCTTGGACTGCTTACACCCTGAAACATGCCACATCCATGTTGAGCTTCTGCCAGATGAACACCCAACCAACCAACCTTAGCTCATCTCGTTGGTGCAATTGCCATTTGGTGGATTCCTCTACCAACAGCTTCAGGAATCTTTGAATTGCATCAGCTCAAAGATCACCAAATAAAAACCATGCTTGTATATTTAATAACCTGATCAAATGTTTCAAATAGGAATGCTTTATTTTCAGGGACAGAAAAATACGTCCAGAAACCATTGTGCCACGAATTACAATGATGTACCGCAACAAGATAACCACCTCAATTGGAAGTCAATAGAAATCGGCCCAGAAGTCGCTCGCTAAAATTCCGATTTTATATATCATTAGGCAACTATTAGTAGAATCTCATCGCAGCACAAGGAAAAATAATGGATGCCACTCAAGTTCATATCATTTGCTTCCATTACTTCATTCCTTCCCGTTCCAGCCGATCATCGGCGGAGATGATACAAACCAAAATTCAAGCAAACGAAAAGAAGTTCATTTCATCAAAAGCACAAAAATAAGATCATTTTAAAACAATTTAACATATCTAGCTCCCATTAACTATCGCCTTCGAATTCCAACCAGAATCTCAACTCTCATCCTGCGTTTAGGATATTCAACCACGTGAATCACTTCTTCAGTGCCAGCCTTACTTCGAACTTCGAAAATACACGTTGCACTAAAAAGTCCAAGAAACAACAGAAACTCGGAGACTTCGGTAAATCTGTGACACCCCAGCGACGTTTCAGCATAACAATGGAAGAACTCAAAACCGTAAACCGTGATACACGCCAAATAAAACAAAATGAATAAAAATCGCAGCAGGAACCAAGTGCGTGTTGATGTGAAGGGAATGAAGTTCTTCCCGAATCAGAGTAAAGCAGCTTTTCTTCACCTTTCCCGCACACCGGCTTAACTGTCAGAATTCACCCCAAAGACTTTCCTTCATGAACATCCGTCAAGGCAATGACGGCGAAACACATCAAAACGCGGTGCCTTACTTCTTTGATAATTCTGTAGAGAGCCAGTCTAGTCCTTCGTATAATCCTTGGCCTTGAGAAGCACAGGTTGCTTGTATGTACCACTGTTGAAAGAAAAAAAACCGTTATGGAAATATAACAAGGCAAGTCTTGTAAGGACAAAAAATGTGCATTCGGAAATGCACATCCCATCAGATTCGTAGCTGACGGTTTTGTACATTACAGTATCACGAATCCTTTTCTCCAGCATGTTTTCCCCTTCAAAAGGCTCAATGTTTTCACGTCGCACTAGAGATTACGTAAAACATTCAAGAACCTTCTTCAACACGTTTATCGCACAAATACATTTTTCAAGATGAAAGTCGAGTTAAGGTGCTCTTTCTTTTTGTGAATTTCTCCAGAAATTGAAAACGAACAGGAATACAATTCAATTTTTCTCTCCTATTAAAATAAGGTAGTTAGATTGTTGAATTGATGTTTGCGAATTGAATTACAGTACATAATGCAATACAAGCGCAGAGGTAGAACACCAGACCAATTTAAATAAAATGCAGACGAAAAATTCGAAAATTTCCCTTAGAATTTCAACTACTGTACTTCTGTTCGTTGATCATTACAGAAGTTATTTGACATTATCGTCGTTCTGCTCACTTCACGCTTGTTAATCGATGTACAATACCAAAAGCCCACATATTTATCAGCATTAAACATTCGAAACGAAAAGAAATAAAAAAGGTTTAATTAATTTTGAGCTTCCCAATCGTAAGGAAAGTTGTAATAACGCCTAAAGGGTTACATTTTCAGCCAAGTAAATATAACTTATGAGGGACTGAATAATTAATTTTAATGCAGAGATAACACGCGATTAGTGAAGTACTAACTTTGCGCCCGACGAGGGATCTGAGACCAAGCTTTTCAGTCAATTCCGCGGCGCTCATTGCATTCGGGAGATCCTGCTTGTTTGCAAAGACTAGAAGCACTGCATCCCGTAACTCGTCCTCTTGCAACTGTTGGAATAAACAATTTAAAGAACTCCGTGATGTATTAAGGAATGTATCACAAGACGACGCTTCAAATATTCCGCTGCATTCTCCGAATTGCGCAAAATCAAGATAATCGTCAGTAAACTCCTTCAATTACGATTCCTTTATATGTAAGGGTTCTTCATAATTTTCATAAAAGTTTTCACTCATCTTCTCTACGTCAGGATGTTCCAGATATATGAGGAATGAGATTTATTATTCCCAGGAACGAAATATGCGGAAGAAACAGCTGTAAGCTGTTTTTTGAAATGAATGTTTGATCACGCTGGATACCGTACTTATTAATACACACTGTCATCTGAAACATAATCCAAGCTCCGGGAGTTATTCTAGTCGGTTGAAGTGAAAAAACACAATACCCCGGCACAAAGGATTTTCCAAATGCGCAGGAAAGCCGAAATTGCGGTTCCAGAAGAAACATCTACATACCACGTGTATAAAAAAGGAAATCAAAACAAACTTTGAATGAGGTTTTAAAAAATGGCTATGGTCCGTCATGTTAAATTAATTGACACATAATTTTAATTTTCATACGACAGCCTCAAAGATTATGAGTCTGAAAATGTTTCCATTTCTCACGAAATACCCTGTAGATTCAAAATTTTGAAATTGTCAGCGAGGGATAAGAAAAATGTACCATTTTCTGCAACTCTTCCTGAGCTTCCCCAATGCGCTCGCGATCGTTCGAGTCGACGACAAAAATTAAACCTTGTGTGTTCTGAAAGTAATGCCTCCACAAAGGTCGAATTTTGTCCTGGCCACCGACATCCCAAACGGTGAAGCAAATATTTTTATACTCGACAGTCTCGACGTTGAAACCTGCATAAAAAAACAAGTAAGACCAAGAGTATGGAATACGGCATTTAAAAGCACCCGTCGCCGAAAATCGCGTTCCTTATCAATTTTCTCACAACAGTGGAAATGTGAAAAAGAAAAATATTTCACGCACCGGTTAGATGTTCAAGGAAAATATTTCAGATCGGCCTATGGTCAATTAGATTAAATTGAAAAGATGGCGCAAAACGGCATACATTAATTTTTCTCCTGAAAGGAGGTAGTAGTTCGTGGGTTAAAAAACTGAACTGCGGAGCAGTGTTCACAGCTACACAGCACTAAAATCGACGTTTCGGAAGCCACGTTGTTTGACATCCTTACGAGTAATTGTCTGATTAATTAAAATATTTTGAGCCTACTGAGGTGATTTTCAACATTGATGCGAAGGCCAGTGAAGCACAACAGTCGAAAAAGGAAATATAAAATAAACGAACATGAATAGAGGACAGATCAAGTAAAATATGAACAAACTGTACGACAAACAAAGAAGCTGCTAGACAGAAAAGCCTGAAAACGGCGTAAATCACGAAAGAATTTGTTTCAAAATACAATGCTACAACAGGTGAACCAACTAATCCTCACCGATTGTTGGAATGGTTGTCACTATCTCTCCGAGCTTCAGCTTGTACAGGATCGTGGTTTTGCCAGCAGCATCTAATCCAACTGAAAAGAAAAATATTTAACTTTCACAAAAAATACAACTGGATCCCAATGTTATTTCACGTACCCATAAGAATTCGCATTTGCTTTTTCCCGAACAATTTCGTCAGGAGACTAGAGATAGTTAAACCCATATTTAATTTGGCTGGTATTCACAGGTGCTCCAAAATATCTGGCCAAATCACGAAAACGCCGAGAACGGGAAAAGCAAAGCTCTTTTGGAAGGTTCTGTCGAATAAAAAATGCAAACTAAAATGAAGGATCTCTAAATATCAACGACGATATATATACATTACGTTAAACTAAATTTCTATACCATTATGATACCACCATCAGCCTGCAGAAAAACGTCGCGACAAATGGAAAAGGCATCGTTAACGAACACCAGAAATGAACCGCAGATCACTTCAAGATTTTTCTTAGATACAGTCATCCATAAAGAAATTTTTGTTTATTAGAATTCCAAGTATAAACTTCATGGAGGAACCAATTTAAACTGTATCAGGACAACGAAGAGAGAGCCGGAGAACTCAATCAACACTTCTATTGCTTAAGAGCGACCATCTGCTGGAAAACTTGCAGGATGTTGTGATCCAGCTCTTGAGTAAAAAGAAGCGTCTCCAGTGTATCCTTGTATTGATACACTTGCTCTTCATGCTGGAAAAAAGTAGAAAAACTGTATACGGAGAACGGGAAAAATCCTGAATTTATTTCTGTAACAAACCATCATGAAGACTTGTTTCAAGCGTCCAAGGGTCCAATAATACCACCAGTTCCTGAAATCACGCCCATCTGTGTCACAACGGACGATGTGTTCGGACAGCAACATGATGAATCTCTGATTTCATAAAAACGTTATTAACAAACAATGCTACCCTTCCAAGTAATTGAATACTGTACAATGATTGACGAACTCTATACCCGCGCTTCATCCTTCCAATTATAACTGACTTTCGTTTGACTCATGCAGGAATTCATGCATGAAGGATATAGATCTCCATCTTTCAGAGAACCGAACAGAATTATTTTCTGATCAACATTGCGGTAATAATCCTTCGGCAATAAGAAAGAAGGAAAAATTCCGCGGATTTCATAAAAGAACATTCCGCCCTTTGTTAAGGAGGCTCAGGAGTTCGAGTCAGTTTCATTTTAACGTACAATTCTGTGAGAGGAGTTCCAGGCATTCATCTTTTTCTGTTATTCACAAGGCAGAAAAAACTTTTGAAGCACATGAGCTGACAATTTTCGTAGAGCGCAGTTGAAAACACTTCAGCCACTAGATTCCAACTCAAGTATTCGGGAAGCTCCCAAATGAGCCTCACGATGCCTTTAACGAACACTAATACCGTAGACGAAAATAGATGAAAAATTGTCAAGTCCTAAACCCACAAATTCTCGGGAAACATTACAAATAATGAATTTGCGAAGAACGCCAGCCGAATAACTCTTGTTGCCCACACGTCTAATCTGATAATCCGCGGATGTCCAACCCTACATGCAGCTTATCCTCAGTTAAATACAATCTTAACGACTTCAGGAAATCCTGAGGTCAGTTCAGTTCAGTTCCAGGAATGCGGTAGCATCAGTTCTCTCTTCATTTTTCGAAGAAAAATGAGATATGTGAATAAAAAGTAACGAGTTTTGAGAATTATTCGAGTGGGTCGTCTCTCCGCTCAGAAACTTACTCTTGATGAAGTTGAGCAAGAAATGGCTCCTTTTGCATTTTATCATAAATAAACTTAGGTCACACAAAAATATGCTAGATCTTATTGATAACGTGCAGTTCATCTATCCTTTCAGGTTGTTCAAGAGTTGAAAATCTGAAAAGCTTTCTGATTTCCTCTAATTGCAATCATTTTCCCGCTAATCCGAATGAGGGAAGACAAGTCACAAGATATGGTCTAAACAAGGAGGAATCAATACCTGGAAAATTATGAGGAACATGTTTTTCTGATCGGCTTGAGCGGATTCGAACTGCTCTTCGAGTTTCTCCAACATTTCTTCATTGACCGATTCAGCTCGATCATTCTGCTCCTGCTCCCCGTCTGAATCAGAGTCTTCATCCTGGTTTTGTCCAGCAGGTTGCCTCGATGTTTGCCGGGCTTTATGAACTTCCCTCAACTCGTTCTGTACCTTCGTCACGTGTTTGCTCATCTTAGATATCGTTTGATGAAGAATCTCCCATACGTACATCCTTCAGAAAAGGTAGAAGCGAAAACATCAGCCGGAATCAAAAATCATATCATTTTCGTCCATTAAATCAAAGCATATCAAACGGAAGATTCACAAAAGACGAGCTCGATTGATGAATAGGCATCAATACGGTAGCCTGGTTTACAAAAACATCATAATAAATTGGTCAAACGTTTTTATTAGAGCCCCGTCAGGCCAAGACCAACATCATGTTGCTAAAATACAGTACTGCAAAAATTTGACATAAAAGGGATAAAATCTAGGAATTCCTGCGCTTGCGCTAAGCTCCAGGGATAATCTCAGTGCTTACTTCGTGAATTCTCCAGTCATTTCCTTTGAGAAGATCCAGTTCGCAACAGCGGAGCACTCAATGATAGACATCCTCAACATCTTGTTGATGATAACGCCCTGCATCTGTTGATGGTCCTTCCACAAGGTATGTAACGAACGTAGGATGCATAGCTGAGCATCCTCCGAATAAGCCAGTTGCTTGAGAACATCCTTGAATTTCGCCAATCCAGCGAACGAATGCGAGAAACTCTTAGCACCCATGTACAGCAAAGTTTGAACAAATAACTCGATTTGTGACGGGGTGTATTTCACGCCAGAAACCGCATCATCGTGAAGACGCGCTTTTCCGAGAACCTCCAATGCTTCTTCCGGCGAACATTTCTGGCGAATCGCGGCGAACAGATGTTCGAATGCTCCATACAACGGCAACGCCTCTAAATATGCCAAACGATCCACTCAATTTTATGTGACCGGAACATCTAAACGCAAAGCTCAGCTTTGAAGATATTTTAGATTTTACCTACAGATGTTCCGAATTTGATTCAAATTTTCCCAACATAAAATCTCAAAAAGCTCGAATGTTCCACAAGATTAAATTTGAGTCAGGATGAAAGTATTCGTTCAGTCGGTTTCGCGAGACTCGGAAGCAGCATGAATTTCAAGAAATTCCAGTTGGAGGCACAGAAAACGAGTACAGCATTTAAATCAACGAATCGAATTTCAGTTCATTTCTTAGTGGATACATCCCACGTTAAAGGACGGTAATATTAAACGAACCTTACCGGCATTAGGCTCCATGTACTTAAAATGGGGCAAGAATTCAGCAGGAACAAAGGCAGACAATGCTTTCGGTACCAGATCCACAATGCGCTTGTGATACGTCAACCTCAGGGCCTTCAGTAAACTCTCCCGGACAAATACGGCTTTCGGGTGAAGGGGATCCAAATCCTGGACGTGGACCCAATCATCCCAAGACCAGCGAAACTGGTAGTTGGAAAGATGGTAGGCAAACCACGACACAAACCTGACGTGGAAAAAGAAAATCAAGAAATTGCACTTCGGGAAAAAATTGCGAAAAGCAGAAATTCAGTTCACTTAAAATGAACTCAATTCAAGCTGATGCAGTACTGTACTGGATTGCACGAGAAGCATCGAACATTCGTTCACTACAAAATTTATTCGTTTACGTAAAGATTTTAGAAACCGATTTTCTTACAGACGGATTTCTAGAATGCACACAGATCAATCAACAATTATAGGTATTAATAAATTCAACGTCTCCATCAATAATCCGGGTAACATTCAGAAATCACAAGCAATTCACGCATATTTCGCGTTTCTTTGTAATGTATTATCAAGGAACGGTATTCTATCCCATGCAACAAGACAAAATATACCTCTCGCAACAATCAGGATCCATGGTGCTGATGCGATCAAATAGCATTTCAGTCGCCTGAGCCAACACTTGCGGCAAGGTTGCAGGAATCAATTTACATAGCTCTATCAGGAGAGATCCGTAGAAAACTTCCAGGTACGGAGGACGGGGCAAAGTGAACAAGCCGCCCATAACAACCTCCACAATGACATACTCCATAGGGATCTTGCCGAAGTATGGATTCGATACCAGCATGTTTGCACTGTAAAAAAATTTTTTTTTTTTTTTTTTTTTTTTTTTTTTTCAGACCAAAGAATGTCGAAGAGTTGCATCGGAGTTTAAGGCAACTGAATTTAGACTTTTTCAATGCGTAAGTGCGAAATGATTTTTGTCGCCGTAAAAGCTTTGAACTCACCATAGCTTCCGATCATCATGGTAGTAGTATACAACATGGGCGACTTGGTCTTCGATAAAGAACCTCTCAATCGAATGTGAACCGGGAAGAATGATGCCTTCAGGGCAATCAGTATAATCGAACATCCGGAAAACTACTCTCGGTTTTGGATAGCGATAATCGTTGTGATGTGGGGGTGGAATAATGCTCGGCAAACTGTGTACGCTTCCTCCATTCAAAGCAGTTGCAAAATGATTATATGGTCGAAGAAGATGCTTCTCAGTCCACTGCTCCCCTCGCATCTTCTGAATCTGCTCCCATAGACACTCCATATATTCTTCTTGGGGATGTGGATCGTCCGATGACCATACACGAAGGCCATCCACGTGAACACGACTCCGATTTCCCATGTAGTTATGAATCCGAGCGAGAATTTTGTCGAAATCCGTTGACTGTTTCTCACGAAGTTCTTTCCCGATCCACGGAAGAGCGTACATGACGGCGTACGCAAATAAGTCACGTCTGACTTGTGGCACGTCAGGTTCCTCCGCCGAGCACATCCACACGTCAAAAAGTTGGACGATAGATGTCAAAGAAACAACCCGTGCATTACCCATATCAGCTAAGGTTCGGACGATCAGAGATGCCTTGTACCAGTCACAGTTCTTCAGGAATTCCTTAAGCAGTTTTGCCAGGGCTTCGACCACTTCTGCGCCGAAACTGTAGTCTTTGATGTTCATCATACCGATGAGCGTGGTGTAAATCGTACACTTCTCTGGAGATCGAATGAAGCAATCGCAAAGGATTTTAAGAATTTTTCCCTTGCACGCCGCAAGGTCCGTGTCAAGAACTTCAGCAAGGCCTTCGATGTTGTTTTCAAGCGTTGCATTGCTTCTTTCCCCGAGGCGTACTATCAAGCTCTCAAAACGCTCCTCGATTTCAATAGATTCATTGCGACGCCGCTTCCGCCCGCGAAATTCTCCATCATCATCTTGACGTCTTCTTCTACCTCCGGTATTCATTGCGAATTAATCGAAAACAACACGCTTGCCTTCAAACGGGAGTATCTTGTTAGGCGGATTTTTCTCCTTCTGCTGCTTTTTTAGCTTTTCTCGTAACTTCTTCTTGGCTTCCCAAGACGGGTGAACTGCTTTCTTCAGCTCTTCGCGTCGAGTTTCAGCGACAGTTGGTATGGGAATCCACTCCCCTTTACGATTCACCCGGAAATCAGCTCTTCCGTTGTCGTCGAATTTCAGTTGAACACCCTTATAAAAATAGCGCGACGCAGAGCGACGAACAAGATCGTTCTGAATACGCTTAGCTTTCCAAGAGGGATGCGGGCACAATTTATCGTAGTCCGGTTTCCACTCCGTACGATCAGAATCACATTCCATGCGATTCAACTGTAAATTAAGTACAGTACTGAATACATAAATTCACGGAAAACAAAAATGGAGAAACGGTAATCATAAGAAGAATTGCAGTCTTGTCACTCTCAACTTCGTCAAAGGTATCAACTTAATCAACCTTACCGCAGCAGCTTTCGCGAAATATCGATGCACGACAGCGACAGATGACGTTAGACAAACTTCTCATGAATCATTACAGGTCGCCGTGGTTTGTAAGGTCTGGAAGTGATGCCTTACGGTAAACGCTCGTCAATCGGATCGCTCATGTTGAACTAGCGTTTGACAAACGCTGAAAAATAAGAATGTAGGTGTCACTAATTTCACGGGCTTTGCCCATTAGGAAGTAGCGACACCTACGGAATTGCATGGAATGCATACTGTTTGTTCTAACATCCCCATCAGGTTTAGCTGAGGAATGACGAGAGTGTCGCGATTGGACAGGACGGACGGAGACGGGAGCTGTCGATTCACTTCGTTCTTTACTCTTGAAAGACGCACTTAACGTGCCTTTCATACTGTTTTACTCTGCAATGAAACGGACGACGTGGTGTGACTGCGGAGTGGAAGTTACTAATATTCTCGTAATTCCTTCATTCAATTTCGAGGAGGAATGCGGCTCGGGTTTGCGAACTTCGCGTAACGAGTGGTATTGTACTGGTATTTATCTGGGTTCTGCATGTGTCAAGCAATCGTTCAATATTCTGTTATAAAAATGCCCGGCTTTTTATTCAGATCGTATTTTCAAATTTTTTTCTGGGAAAATATTATGGAGTTCATTCCAACCACTTAGGACCGTCCTGTTTGATGAACATTTCTGTGACTCAGAAAATATCCGAGATATCCGCACACCTGGGGCTGTACAAAAAGCCCAAGAATTACGTAATTTTTTTTTAGCTGTATAAAATTTGAACGGAAAAAGATCAACCGAAGTAAGGAAATGAGATCCTATTTTTCTCACTCAAAAGAAAAGCATCTGAAAAATTTAATTTGTTCTCCGGGAACGAATTTTGAAGGAAGGGGCATCTGCACAAATTTTGAAAGACTTTCAAAATTGGGCACTTGTATGCCCAAAGTTGTGCCTCTCATACTAACCCCAAGTATTCAGGGCCTTAAATTTTCAACCTGCCACTGCTGTTGTGGCGTACACATTTTGAGGGGCAATTATGTTAATCTTTCGAATGATGACTTGTATCATAATTGAAATGATCCCATAAATTTGTGCTCACTAGAAAGGTGGGCGTTGAAAACAAATGATATTCCAAGGAATAGTTTTCGAAAATTAATAGCATAAATTGCTTTCCTGCATTCTAAAGGTCACTCGCCAAGACTGTAGGAACTGTAGCTTTCAAATCTATTCAAATGTTTCCGCGTGAATCCTATCGAAAAATTACAGAACAATTGAATTCTGAATTTTATCGAAACTCTTATTTAATGTTGGTCAACTGGATACATTTTTTGCAATGGTAACATGCTTACTGAGCTAATTACTGTAATTGTTTTTCTCAGTGAACTCTTGAAGGAAATTTGTAAATAAAAGTAGTACAGTAATTGATTCTTTTTGTTGTGCGCAGCTTTTATAGAAGAACGTGGGTGGAGATACGATTTTACATATACAGTAGTAAAAATGAGATTTCCCCCGAAATTAATCACGAGTAAAAGAAAAATGCAATTCATTTGCCGTGCAGCAATTTTATCATAAGAACAATTTTTTTTTCCGAGCCGATAAACATTAGGCTAATATGGTGGGAATATAAACCCTGACTTTGGATTCTGCAATTGAACACTTGAGCTCATAAAGTTTCTGCTGGTGCATCACGTAACTTATAACATACATTTGAATAGAGCAATTTCCGTGTGGACAAGCATATGCTCTGCAGACTGTGCGCTGGTCTCAGGACCATAGATTCAGTATACAGAACTAGTGTGCAACGTTTTATTTATTTTTTGATCGTAGATTTATTGTAGAAAATGATAGTTTTCTCTTCGAATTGTTTGAATTGGACGTGTGATGCATTGATGCATCTGTATTGAGAATCACGGTACGCGAATAACTATTTAGTTTAATTTTTGTTAACTTTTCTAGTCTAGTGCCACATTTTTGTTCAGAGCGTCAGACGGCATTTTCATGAGCACGCAGCAGTCGTTCATAATGTCCGCTTGAAAAGGACCCTTTTTGCTCCATTTCGGCGTACTGTACAATGAAAAAAACAGCCTTCCAATTGTAGTACTGCACATTACAATACAGTATTGTTGAAGTTAGTGCAGTACTGTACTTGAAGAAATCTCGTGCAATACCTTACTAGGGAAATAGACCTGGATCGACGTTTTGAAATCGTCGAAGCATACATCAGAAACGTCTGACGTTTCGCGATTGTGAAAGGCCTCGGCAAAGTGTTCCAATTCTTGGAAGTGCGTTTTCGTGGGACGGCGGTTCATTGTTCGATGTCTATGCTGTATATAGAAACCATGGCTTCCGGTGTTCGGTGAACGCTTTGAGGCGTTTACATGTTCTACGAACTTTCTTGGCCTCCATACAATGTGGTAACTTGTGGCTTAATCTGATGGCATGTTAGTGGATTTCCTTGAGCAACATGTTTCGTAATGCGGAGCCAGTAAAAGCTTGCCGTGATTTCATAATCCGGAAGAGGCACGCCCGACTTTGATGTGGCCGGGCACGATGATGTTGAGCAGCAGTAACTGCTCTTCAGTGCATCATCCGCGGTGCTCGTGTGCATTTCCATTTTATCATCGATTTTGTTGTACGATGGAACCGGAATCTTCACATGTGTTGGTGCACATATCGTTCTGTTGACTACCCATTGTAGCTAAACTAATCAGTGTATCTCCTGTCCATTCTATACAGTGCGGAACGTAGGCCCTCTCATTTTCTTCGCACTCCTCTGAGACGGTACTTTATCTTGTCTGCGAATGCCGATTTTTATCATGTAGTTCAATAAATCCTAGAAACATTTGCTCGCTTTTGTACAAGTTTTAGTGAGTATTCGTCAGAAATTTTAATGAGAAGATCGATTTATTTCAGGTTTTCTCGTCTGTCCTTAAAATTGGAAGCATCCTTTGAAATTCCAGGAATTACTGGATCCAGCATAATGAAACTGATGTATTACTGGATGCATTTTGTTGTTTGAAATATGGTTTTTCTTGAGGTATAATTGAAAAAATAATATTCGATCAGTTCTAGACCCTCGCAAAACATCTTCAATAAAAATTGAAAAAATGTGTATTTTATTAGGTTATGACTTTCGTGAGTTCACAACTTCCTAAAATTATTCCATTATTTGACTTGGAAGAGGCAAAACCTAACCTTTTTTCTCTTTCGCAGAGTTTTCCTTGATTTGCGAACATGTCGACAAGTTTTCATGAAAAATTACAGAAATTGAAGTATTTTGGCCATAAAAATGTTATGTAAAAGAAAGTGCAAAACTACTGTACTGTATTCAGTTATACGTCCCTTTTTCCTTACTTGGACAGACATTTTTTGCCGTGAAAGTTTTCGGTGTGGGTATTTGCCTGAGCACAGACCGAAAGGATGAGGAAATAGTTTAGCATTGGGCTATTTAGATTCACAGTATCCTAAATTTAAAGAGTTTTTGTACAAGTAAGACGAGAGGCGTTAGAAAATAAAATATTTATCCAAAACAAGCTATAATTTTTTTTTTCGTGTGATATTCGCTTGATGTTTTTTTCATCAAATGCTAAGATATGTTTTTTTTTTAGGAGAGTGTTATATTTCAGTGCAGCTCTATTACTGCATTCCAAGAATTCATTCATCCTGTATTATGGTCAGGTTAATCAAGTTTATCAATGTACATTTACTGTTCAGCACTGTTAATACGATAGAAAAGTCTACAGAGAGAAATAGCGAAAATGAACCAGTCAGCATCAATTGGGTTTGATTCAATGGTTCGTCTCCAGTAAAACAACTTCTGGTTCCGTTTGATTTTGGAAGGAAAGGAAATCAAACCTTTTTCTCTTTCAAAATTCTTCGTATGTACTGTGTATGGTGAATACTATCACCAGATAATCCAATCGATACAATCCGGAGTATTGTATTGCCTTCAGTGAAACGATTAGTCTTTAATGTACAGTACTGTTTTCGTTGGGTGTGTTTTTCTTCGAATACAATGCGAAGATTTAATGTCCAAGTGCTAGGTAACTGCACTTGTCTGTGTACGAAAAGTTGGTGGATGACATCATTAGAGAGCACCCATCTTCCCGAATTCCGGTCGATGTGGTATTTCGCCGAAATGAACTTGGAGCGTAAACATGTTTCCCTTAGTTCTTCGCTTCTTGGAATCTCGTGATAAAAATCTTCGACCCGTGGTTCGGGCCATCAAATCAAGATACGATATGCGGGATTCCCCAGAGTCCGCGCTGTTCCGGATGCTGAAAACCTTGCTGGAATTTGGTGACTTCGACGCGTGTGGAAATCATTCCTCCATGAACCGTGAGATGTTCATGAATGAGTTCTTCGTTGCGGTGACGGAACGCTTGAAACAGCAGACTCTTCTAACTTTGTATGTGTTTTATTTAGGACCAATACGTATTGTGAAAATGTGTGGTATTTTCGCGTACATCAATTATTTGACGCCGAGGACTCGCCGGGAAGTTCTGGATTTTCTCATAAAAGGATTGCAACGGCTTGAGTATCGAGGGTATGACTCTGCCGGAGTCGCGATTGATGGCGATGACATTCCAAGGTAATTTTCGGGTTTTGAAACATCCCTTTGTAAAATAGGATTATACGACAGAAACTAGTATCTCGGCGCAGAATTTTAAAATAACGTCCTCGTGCTCAGATTTGTGTGCCAACATCGAACCTTTATCCACTGATGTATGGTGAATTTTCAGTCAAATCCTTCTTCTGAATGTCATTTGTGAAGGCGGCACGAAGTGTCTCTCTCTTCTTTTTTTATGATCACAAACTCATTTTTAAATTTTTTTTAGTTTGCCCATTTGTATTTTCGGAGCGTCATCCTAAAGTGTTCATGTGTGCGATTGTGCCGGACTTCGTTGAATGCTCCTCCAAAGAATTTTTTCAACGCGAGTTCGTTTCACATATGGAATTGGAAGTATTCGAAAACATTTCCCTCTTCTGAGCTGATCCCTGTTCTTGCAGAATGGGAGCTGTCTTGAGGTACTTTTTGGGGTTAAATGTGAGGTCTTGAATTTCCTGAAAATGTTATCAATTTTATTGCTGGATCCTGAAGCGGGTGAATGGGCGTTGAAGGTACCGTACTGTACTGTATTACAGTATCATTGATTCAAAATTCTTTTATACCGGGTTGTCGAAAAGTCGAAACAAGTCAATAATTGTTAAGCCCTGATTTATTATTTCCTTTGCGGTTTCAGCTCCTAAGGAAAAAACCAATCGAACAAGTTTTCTTAATCATCAGAACGGTTTACAATTTTTCTAGTTGCATGGGTGTGGGATGCATAGCGCATTTCAATATAGTCAAGTTTGAGACTGACAAAATACTGTATCAAGATTTTCTAGTTTTGTTTTACGATGCAATAAGAATACTGGGCTGTGCATGCTCATGAAATAGGTTCCAAAGTTTTTGTATGCAGTACAGTATTTATGTCGGTGAGTTTTTATACAGTACAGTATTTATAATGCACATGTCTATAGAGGGTCCTCTTTCCCAGTGTTTTACGAGTCTGGTATATTTTCAATGGTCCTCATCTTGCGTGAAGAGCGTCGTCACTGCCTATTTTTTGAAGCCCTCATCTTCGAGCCGATAGCTTATTCCATAATTTAATTTTCATTATTTTACCTTGGAGGAATAAAATAAAAATTGAAACCACTGGGTTTGGCGATGTCGCATATTTTTTGTCTAGTAGTCTACCTTGATATTGTCTTGGACGATCAATCATTGTACTCCTATCTCTTGCAGTGTGGTGAAGGAAACTGGAAAAGTGAAGGCGCTGGAAGAACTCATTTTGGCCCAAGCTGCGTCGTTAGGCATGGACACGACTCACGATGTGCATGTTGGAATAGCTCACACTCGTTGGGCCACCCATGGTGCCCCGTCACCCACGAACGCTCATCCGCAGCGGTCAGATCTCGGCAATGGATTTCTCGTCGTTCACAACGGCATCCTAACCAACTACAAAGACGTCAAAAAGTACCTCGTCACTAAGGGCTATGTTTTTGAGTCGGAAACTGACACTGAGGTGATTGGTAAACTTTGTGACCATTTGCGGCGCAAGCATCCCGACTACTCGTTCAGGTGAGGTTTTTCAATTCAGTTATTGCTGCTGGACTAGTTAGTTACCCTAAAATATTAATGTACTGTACAATACCTATGCAAATGATAATATTGTGTGTTCGCACAGTTCTACGTCACAAGGCTTCATCCACACTTGACTACCCAAGGTCAAACATTGACGTCGTGCCGTCATTTTAAAAATTGAAGCTAATTTGTGAAAGGAAGGTTTAATTCAGAGTTCCTACTGTCGGGAAAATGAGCTTGTTTACCAAAGTTTTCGGCAACTTTGTCTTTATGAGAGAATTTATTTTTTATTTATTTTGTTATTTTTTATAAGCAGAAGAAATAATTATAAGCTCAAAATTATCGTTTTTATGTCTTGTTTCAATATCCCTAGTAAAAACAGAATACATTTTTACTCGCGCTGTGTCTTATAAGAAAGCAGGGCTGTTTCTTCAGGTTTTGTTTGAATTCGAGTTGAGAATTCAGTATCGGGTCTCACAATGTAAGACTCACCGATGGTTCCAGGATTTATGAAATCGTAAATACTCCAAGGTAATTTGTCATGCAATAACACAAATATTTTTACGTTGTAAGTTCAGCAATAGAATGTTCAAAGTTACCCTGAGATTTTGTTTGAGTATGTGCATTTGATTCTCAATGACAACTCAATAATATATCTAAAAAACTTCCTCAATTGTGGCTTTTGTCTATTTTTAATCCAGTACAAGGACATTTTTGTGGCACTAATTTAATTTACTTTGCAATAAATCAGTGTTTCCCTTGAGGACACAATTGAAGATTTTGTTTCCTGCGAAATTAATGGCTCTATGGGAGGGTGGAAATAATTCAGGAGTAGACTGTACAGTATATTGAAATACCTGTGCTATACTGTATATAGTTTTGAAAACTTAGGGCTACATGTTTATTTACTCATTCATTGGGGTTGTTTTCCGCGTAGAATATTTCGTATGGTGCTGTTCAGAACCATGTCGTATGGTTCTGTTCTGACTCAACATTTAGAACGAAGATTTGGTCGGGTTCTGGTTGGGCGTTTAAGATTTTCTCCTGCCTTTCTGCATATTAATGGAGTTGATAAGCAGGCTTTTGACCGCCGTTACAAAGTCTTTCATTTTAGTCAAAGAAAATTTGTTATTGAATTCAGTATTTTAACTATTTCAACTTAGAGTCCACATACCACTGATGGTATTGGTAACACTGTCATGTATTGATAAATGATGCATTCAAAAAAAAAGGTTGCAATGATCCGAAGTTGGTGACGCACGAGTGCACGTTACCACTCCAGAACTCAAGTGCTTCATACCGGGTGTATCAAACTGACTTACTGTTTCGTTTGTCGCCAACAGGGAGGTGGTGGAGCAGGCCATTGTGCAACTCGAGGGTGCTTTCGCCATTTGTGTCAAGAGCAAGTACTTCCCGGGCGAGTGTGTTGCAATGAGACGCGGAAGCCCGCTTCTTGTCGGCATCAAGTCCAAGGACTCACGCTATGAGACAGCCGATTTTATCCCGATTGTGTACTCCAAGGACAACAGACCACGGTCTTCTTCTGGGTCCGTCCTGCTAAAACGGAACGAGTCCACTTCAGAGCTGTTGCTGCCAACTACTGAGGCATCTGAAATTGAGTATTTCTTTGCGTCGGACGCGAGTGCTATCGTAGATCACACCAAGCGGGTTATCTATCTGGAAGATGACGATGTGGCATTCGTTCGAGATGGCTGTCTGAGCATTCACAGGTTCGTTTTATTTGAAGGTTACTGGGAGGCCTTGCTAAGACAGAGCAGATTCTACATTTTTCAAATAGCGATCGGTGGTTGAATAGAACTTGGGGTCATTGTTTTTGGTGCTGATATGATTTACAGTACAATCTTCAAGAGAAAAAGCAAGGAAATTTCAAACGATGGTGTAAGTAATTTCACAAAAGTTTCAAGAACTTTTCATGCAGAAGTACAGATGTAGCAGTAAGTCATGTTCTCATTCTTTGCTCTGATGATTGAAGCGTTTTCTCAATTCTGAAGAGGACCAACCTTATATTGTACTCAAATTTTTCAAAATGTCGTACAGGGCTTTTCAGAATTTGTTTGATGTCCGATGAATTAACGATGCAACTTTTTTTTCAGGCTGAGCAGAAACACTGATGGTGGACCAGCCGACGCAAGCCCAACATCGAGAGAGATCACAACGTTGAAGCTAGAGATACAAGAAATTATGAAAGGGAAATTCTCATCGTTCATGCAAAAGGAAATTTTTGAACAACCAGAGTCTATCTTCAACACCATGCGCGGGAGAGTCAACTTTGAGAAGGGTACGGTGACATTGGGTGGGATCAAGGAATACATCCCGGAGATAAAGCGTTGTAGAAGACTGCTGCTTATTGCTTGTGGGACTTCATATCATTCTGCCATTGCTACTAGGTTGGTTGTTCTATCCTCTGTGAAATATTTTGGAGCTTTCAAATTTAAATAAAAATAATTTTGGCTCATTATAAGATAATGGGACAAAACCTTCAAGAAATCTCGAGAAGCGACATGCGAGAATATGCCTCTGAAGGGTATTAGTAGAAATTTTTTCATCAGTGAACGATCATTGTCGTTATTTTCTTTTCGCACAACGAAGACACAGTATCGTATACATTTTCGTCAAATTTTTATTTGAACTTCTTTGGCTACACAACAGCTTTTTTGACGACAGTATTTATCGCAGTATATACAGTATTCGCATTCTTCTGTATGATTTTCTAGACGCTTGCTAATGTATTGTGTCGTGAACTGTTCTTCCTATGTAAAGAGCTGTAAAATTGACGAATTTCATCATGTCACTATCTTTTCGCAAATATTTCCAGACAACTGCTGGAAGAACTCACGGAACTGCCAGTCATGGTTGATCTAGCATCCGATTTTATGGACCGCAACACCCCCATTTTCCGGGATGACGTGTGCTTCTTCATCTCTCAGTCGGGCGAAACCGCCGATACGCTCATAGCCCTACGATACTGCAAGGCCCGTGGTGCTCTGGTTGTGGGCATCACGAACACTGTGGGCTCTAGCATCTGCAGGGAATCTATTTGTGGCGTGCACATCAATGCGGGACCAGAAATCGGCGTTGCGTCCACTAAAGCTTACACGTCGCAATTCGTGTCTCTAGTTATGTTCGCGCTAGTAATTTCCGAGGACCGTATTTCGGCGATGCCTAGACGTATGGAGATCATCAAAGCCCTACAAAATCTGCCCAATCAGGTGCAGGAAGTTTTGGACCTGGATGACCAAGTGAAGGAATTGGCCGAGGAGTTGTATTTACAGAAGAGCATGCTGATTATGGGTCGCGGATACAATTTTGCTACGTGTCTGGAGGGAGCACTCAAGGTAAACATTTCGTCTGATAATTTCTTATGTGACTGATTTTCAATCCAAATGAATTATATACGCGAATCTAAGTTGTGATCGATTTCAACACACTTCAGTTGGTGGATCCGAGTCACAATGTCACTCACTTCCCAAAATTTCAGGAAGTTTTTTGTTCAGGAAAATGGTACCAATTTCAAACGGCGATGTTTAAAAGTAGTTTACCATGATAAGCTGCCAAAATAAAGGCTAACTTCAATTTTATTTTCAAGTGAAACGCGATTAGTGTTTCAAAATCAATCCTGTAATGTGTTATGTAACTCTGGAAAGAACTCGGAAAGAATTTCCAGATGTTCTCTCACGCCTGCATTTTGTCAGTTATTAAAGTATTGTAAATGAAAGCGTTGAGATTATGCTTCAAACCTGTCGATTGTATAAAATGTTCCATGAGTAATTATACATTTCACTTCTACTGTAATTTTTAAATGCACGAAGATTTTATTTGGCGATAAATACTTGACTTCTCAATCTCATACAGGTCAAGGAGATCACATACATGCACAGCGAAGGAGTGTTGGCTGGGGAGCTCAAACATGGACCATTAGCATTAGTGGACCATAATATGCCGATCGTGATGGTGGTCATGCGAGATCCAGTGTATGCCAAATGCGTAAATGCCCTGCAGCAGGTGACGGCACGAGAAGGGCGACCGATTATCATTTGCGAGAAAGGAGACGAGGAGACAAAGAATTTTGCCAAGTCTGTCTTTGAAATCCCACCGACCGTGGACTGTTTACAAGGCATCTTGTCCATCATCCCTCTCCAGCTTCTCAGTTACCACATCGCTGTGTTGCGGGGCTGCAACGTCGACTGTCCCCGGAATCTTGCAAAGTCTGTCACAGTGGAGTGAAGTTGATTTCCGATTGACGCATTTCTGCATTCCGTGTTCATGCCTATAGTTTTTACTGTTTTCGTCGACTAAAATGTTTCTCGTAATCATCCAATTTCTCTAAATTTACGTTTTTTTTCAAGACTGCTTGTGTAATTCCCAAACGAGCATTTTTCGATTCATGTGGAGAACCCAGTCATCTTGAGTTTTCTTATGCGGAACCAATCAAGTACCAAATCAATGAATCTCCTGACATCAGTTTACATTTTTTTCTTCTTCTTTGGATTCAACTTTGTGCTTGCTGGTTTATTCTGACTTGGACTCGATGAATGTGGACCCATTTTTGAAACAGCGACTGTACTGGCGCACAATGAAGGCGTGATATCTCATTTTCATATTTGATGCGTGACCTCTGCACCGTCACTGTGTGCATCATTCGAGTGCAATTGGTTTCCTCTCGTTACCCTTGAGGTGTTCTTCGTTTTTGAATTAATAACGAGGTTCCCATGAAGAATAAGTCTTATTTCAAGTTCTGTGAAAAGAGAATATTTTTGCATGAATTTGAGTTACCCGCTGCGAGTGGTTCATCTTTCTATTGGATTGTTTCATGAGGGAAAAATATATACAATACATGTACTTTTTGAAGTGACTTCATGCTTGATCAATCTTCTTGCTACTATATAAGGAAGTGTTCTTCATTTTTTTTTAGATGAACGTCAGAGCACATTGAGAGAAGGTTAGACTCATATACTGTTAGAGAATCCTGACAGGCACTAATTTCTTATGGAATAGCAAGAGAAAATACCTTGAAATGGGAAGCATTCTGTGGAAAATGTGTGTGCAGATGCTAAGTGGAATTTATGTGAAAATTCTTGTTCATGATTTGCAGTTCGGTATTCATTCTGACTACTGCACAATCCTCCCAAGTTCATATCGGGGTTTTAGTTCTCATTGATATTCATTAATCCTAAATCAAGGCATAAAGTAAAATGTACTTTTAACGAATCAGCTGAGTTGAATAGTTTTGATTTTTCATATTATGATATATCTTCAGCATTGCAGTTCCACTGGCAGGTATTTATACAAGGGTCAAACTGCATAGGTATTGATAGCTTTCTTTGCGTGTGACTATTTGGGTTCGATCCTCATACGTCAGAGTTGGACTGAAGAGAGATCCGATTAAGATCTACTTGGAGCTATAATTACTCAACTTCGCATGGCATTTCAGCCTCAATAACTTATGTACATAAGTGGCCCATTTGAAATGTGAAGCTAAATAAAGATTCGAAAGGAGCACATCTGGAACAAAAGAAGGCGAAGCTCTTTTATGCAGTCTTTTGAATGCGAAAGAGAGGTGATGAATTTCTCTCTTGAGTGAGGCAAAAAAATCGGCAGAAAGAAATGTAAATCCCCTTGCGTAAGAAGGACATTTCAAATTCAGCTCAATATATCACACCTTTATTTTTAGAATTAGGTATTTTTAATGAGTGATGTAAGGAAATTGGCCTTATTGGGACAACACCTTATACATGTGCTTCCGATAATAAGCAAAAGTTCACCAATTAACTACAGTATAGCAATGTTCCCTGCGGACAAGAAGTTTGTCCGGATCAATAATGATTCGTTATGGCGGTAAGCTTCGCCGCGGCCACAGTGCGATCGATGGGCATCTCACTGAAATGTTATGCTTCGTAAACAGTGCGGTACCGTACTCTGTAAACGTTCCCTGCGGACAAGAAGTTTGTCGGGATCAGTGATGATTCGTTATGGCGATAAGCTTCGCCGCCACAATAATGCGATCACCCCCATGCGTGACTCGACGTTATGGTACAACTTCCACTCAGCGCAGCTTCATTCAACGCTACCTCTTCCACGCCACCCCTAGGAGCGCCAGCCTCTCATTGAGTGACTTTGACTGCAATGCTTTGGTGGTGTAAAATGTAAACAGAGACTCCGAGGGACAAATAACATAGTGCACATATAAAAACACCTTTTTCAAATAAATAAAATTACTGCACTGTAAACGCAAACCCTCAAGTCTGTCACTAGTGTGCGTGAAAGAGAGAGTGATGAGGATAGGGAGTGAGGGGATGGGGGGTGCAGTGGCGCGGAATTTCCCTGGCGTGGCTTCCTTCTCCAGCGAGAAACTACACCACCAGATTTGTCTGGATGGTAGTGCAGTCTAGGAATGAGGTACAGAGATAACAGGAAAGTACGGTATTGAATATTATGTTATCTTCCTACTCCAACACAATTCTTCAACATGTAATTCGTATCTGCAAGCATGCGCAGTTTATGAAGTCACTCATTTTTGGCATTGAGGCATGGAGTGGTAGGGAACAGCCCTCTGGAGGGGCAGCGTGGAAGTGAGTTGCGTCGAGTTTGAAAGTGTACCGTAACGTCCGGTCACCGCCCATGCGGGCGAACGTGCATTCCTCGGAGAGCAGTGTTCGTCAAGTGGTTGCGACTAACGCCACATTATCGCACGCATTTCTGGGACTCGTGCATGTACTCGGGGCATCTTGGTAAAGCGAGACTGGAAACATGTAATTGCTGTACATTCGTTGGCATCAGTTGGGTCTGCCCGATGTAGTGATCGCTATTGGATGTATCGAGTCCAGCAGTGTTGTTCAACGTGTTAACTCGGCCCTGCTTCCCAGCATTTGCCTTATTTTCTGAATTTGAAACAGTTTTCTGTTGAAGTCTGGTTATCTTTTATCAATCAGCTCTGACGCTTCGTATTAATGTTGCCCTCTTTTTTTTATTAGTCCCTCTGAATAGTTGTTACGATGGGTGCGGGTAGCGAGTGTCGGACTCTTACCATGACGGGTCACGTGGGATTTGACTCGCTTCCTGATCAGCTTGTGAATAAATCTGTTCAGAATGGATTCGCCTTTAACATCTTGTGCGTGGGTAAGTTCGGAGATATTCTTATGTTATTTCAATGTTCCTGAACTTTTAATTTTTCAGGTGAAACCGGAATCGGCAAATCAACTTTGATGGACACTCTTTTCAATACAACCTTCGATTCCAAGCCGTCTTCCCACAATCTTCCCAAGGTTCGATTGGAGGCGCAGACTTATGAACTTCAGGAGAGCAACGTTCGATTGAAGGTGTTGTGGTGGTCGGAAAATCTACATTGAGCATTGTTTAATTTTTTCTTCGTAATTCCACTTAGCTGACTATTGTTGATACTGTTGGATATGGTGATCAAGTGAACAAGGAAGACAGCTTCCAATCCATCGTGCAGTATATTGAGCAGCAGTTCGAAGCGTATTTGCAGGAAGAGCTCAAGATCAAACGCAGCTTGAACGTATACCACGACACCAGAGTTCATTGTTGTTTGTACTTCATCTGCCCGACTGGTCATGGGTAAACATTTGTTCGACAATTCGGCACAAATTTCACCGTGAATGACGATATCCTTTACAGGTTGAAAGCGATCGATCTTGTGTGCATGAAGCAACTGGAATCCAAAGTTAACATCATACCGATTATTGCGAAAGCTGACAACATCTCTAAGGCAGAATTGTCGAAGTTCAAGCAGCGAATAATGTCGGAGTTGAAAGCAAATGGTGTCCGTATTTATCAGTTCCCGACTACCGATGAAACTTGCGCAGAAACAAACTCAACGATGAACTCAATCCTGCCGTTCGCCGTTGTGGGCAGTAATGAATTCGTTAAAGTTGGTAACAAAAACGTCCGCGGCCGTCAGTACCCTTGGGGTGTTGTGCAAGTGGAAAACGAGTCTCATTGCGACTTCATGAAGTTGAAAGAAATGCTAATTCAAACTAATATGGAAGATCTTCGTGAGAAAACTCATACAGTTCACTTCGAAGTTTATCGGAAGCTGCGACTCGAACAGATGGGTTTCTTGGATGTCGATGCGAACAATAAGCCTATAAGCTACCAGGAAACGTTTGAACAGAAGCGTTCGCTGCATCAAGCGGAATTGACTCGGCGAGAGGTTGAAGTTCGGGAAGCGTTTGTTGCTCGCGTGAAAGTGAAGGAGCAGGAGTTGAAAGAAGTCGAAATGGAAGTAAGTGGTTTTCGTTGTTTGGTCATTCCATAAGTGAACGTTGAACTCCTGAGAACGATATTGGGTAATTGAAATACTGTATACATATTTTCATGTAAACAAAGCTGAAAAGCATGTGCTTAAAATCAATTCTCTAAGAATTTGCGTTATTGGTTTACAAATTTTCCCTTTCCCTTTTTCCTAATCAAATGAAGAAAGTTGAAAGAAAGAACCTGTTTTTTCTCTCTCCCACAGCTTCACATGAAGTTCGAAAGCCTAAAAAAATTGCATGCGGAGGAGCGACGACGTGTTGAGGATGGGAAAAAGAAGTTGGAAGAGGACCGATCAGAATTTCTACGCCTGAAAACTTTGTACACGCAAATTTTGAATGATAAGCAGATGTCGCACCATTCATCTTCTTCAGGGCTCCATACTCTGACGTTAGGCAAAAGCAAGAAAAAGTAGATACGTGTGGGAAATTTTCCCAGAAGCTTATATTTACTTTGCATGAGAACTTCAGAAACAAGCTCTTCCTTATTTAATTCGCTCGATACGACGTTTTATGTTTACGAAGACATTTTTTCGCATAATGCGCTAGCATTCCTTAACTTGGGATTCAAGATCGCTATTTTTGAAGGCCAAAGAACTCCATTCTTTCATCTTTGTTGTTTGCATACGGAATGCGTTTCATTTTAAAATGTTGATGTAATTCATATGTTTTAACAACATCATTGAGGATCTGCTGCGATCCTAAAATGTTGTACTGTATCATCGTTTGACGATTTTTGAAAATCACTTGTATATTGTATTCATGACGGTTGCGCTGAAATATTTCGCTTAGCGTTAATTTGTAGGTGCAAGTTGGCGAGATCTAACGAGCCTTGACATCGTGCATATTTTGGTGTGAATATACGGATTCACTTTGAGGCTGCCGTTAGCACTTCTTCCTCCTTTTGTGTGACTGGAATCCATCAACGAAGGCAATTTTGTTCTTTCAGGTATAGAATGGCTGGCTTGTTTTATTAACTACCCGCATGTGTGTGTATTGTCATGGAGTTCAGCTGGGCAGAGGTCTTGTCCTTTGAACAAGAAGGTCTCGAAGAAGATGATGTCAACTATTGGATCCCCCAAATCCTCTCTTTGGATCCGGAAGACGATGTGTCGCGTGAACAGCTTATTGCACTCTTCAGGCTTACGAAGGCAGTTTTAGAGGCCAAGGTTAACGAGGTTCGTCAAACAGCGACGCTTTTTCCGAAGTTGTATCAATGTAATACATTATTTTCAGGCGGAGATTGATCGCAAAGATGTTGAAAAAATTTCTTCGAGACTTTCCGAGGTCACCGAAAGGGAAAAAGGTTGGGTACAAAAGGTGGAGAAGCTTAAACGTCAGATTGAGGATACAACTCCCGAAGGTATGCTTGAAAATTCCCATTTCCGAAACATTCGTTGAAGATGCATGTCTTTTATTTTTAGGTCGAGATCAATTTTGGCGTCAAGAAGTCGTTTCTTTTGAAATGCAGCTCGAAGAGGCAGAAGAAAAGCTTCGCGAGTCGCAAAACCAAGCGGCCCTGTACAAGAAGCGAAATGATAAGGTATGTATATTAAATTCTAGAAAACCCTGTCTGCATGATCAGCGATCGAAATTGCCTAAGACGGAACTCTACATCGACATTTTAATTGTATCTATTAAAAAATAAGTATATATTAAGTTTATCTCCGTTTATGAATCTGTTCAAGAAAAGACCCGACTTCGCGAGGCATCTGGTATCATCTATACTTTTTATAACTTCGAATACTGTATATATCTTTTTTTTTTTTTAACTTGGAAGATGAAGGTACAGTATCAAAAGTCGCGGCATCTCCTGTCCGCTAGCAATCCCTGGATTTTGTTTTTGTTGAACTTCCAGCTGCAACGGAAAGTGGAATTATTGGAAGCGGAAGCTGTCGACCTGAAGCGTCAAATTGCTGTTCTGAAAAATGACTTATCTGAATGCCACACGGCTTTGGATAGGAAGCAAGATTTTGGTTCGAAGAAAGATAGTAACTCTAGACTGAGTTGGGCCGCTGATGAGGGAGAGATGTCCAGCATGGAAGAGTTGGCCTCTGGTGGAATAAGTGGCTCGATGCACTTCACCTCGCTGCTCCGAGAAAAAAATGAGCAGATCGAACAACTTCATATGGATATTGAGGTTGGTTGCCTTTTTTTTTTCGGAACGCAACGGAGTTTCGATGGGTTATCTGGGCATGTTCCGCACCGATTACGGCATGATTGCTTTCTACAGGAATTGCGAGAAGAGAACTTCGCCATGGAAGAAAGAACAGTGGAACTCAGGAATAATTTGAAAGACGCGACCGCTGGCTTAGAAGAAATGACGGATGAATTGTTGAAACTGAAGACTGCTCTTGACGAGTCACAAGGTGAGATTAAAACCTAGGTTATTTATGAATCTCCAGTGATAGATCTGCCTTGTTGCGTTGTGCACGTACATGGCGAAACCCCGTTTTAAGCTAAATATGTTGCTTTCATTTCTTTCAAACTCTGCTTCTTGAAGAGATGTGTTTCTTGGTTCTTGAAAATGTCGCTGCGTTCCGCATTTTTCTTTTTGTAGGACTGTTGACGTCCGTTCAAGAGGAGAAAGAAGAGTTGGGCGATCTGCTTTCGAAAGCGAATTTACAAAGCAAGCCTTCTGGAATCTCGACAGATTTGGAAGAAGTTCTGAATGCTCAGATTGATGATCTTAAGGTCTGTAACATTTGATAGTCTTTTTTTCAGAATCAATTCAAACTTTGGTTCCCCTTATTTAAGGCTTCTCTAAAAAGGAAAGACGCTGACATTCTGAGTTTAAAGGAACAAATTGATACCAAGACCCCGCTTGAAACCTTGGACAAGTCTGCATTCGCTTCTTTAGTGGATACGTTAAAGGTAAGATTCGAATTTTTTTCGAAGATGGTTGTTTGAGAACGCTCGTATCATTTGATTATCAGGAAAAAGATGTTCAGCTTCTGGAGATGAAAAAGAAACTTGCAATTGCCGTCGAGGAAATGGATGCGACTAACAAGCTTCTAGAGTTATCGCTTGGTGATCGGTAAGTGTTCTATTTTCACATATTATTTGAGTAAATGTGCGATTATTTCCCGTATCACCGGTGTGTAATCCTATCCAATTCTGAAAATAAATTACGTTCGTCTTGTAATTTTTGTCTGTTTTGACAGTTCCGGAGAGACACGTAGCGCAGAGATCATTGTCGACCTCAAAGAAAAGCTGAGTGGATCTCAAACGCAAGTTTCTCGCTTGGAACGAGCTCTTCAAGATGCTGAGGAACACGCAAGGTCTAAGGATCGTCAAGTTAGTTACTAATTTTTTCCGATCATCGCGTTATATCGAACTTGATGATTTTTTTCAGCTTGCAGAAGTAGTCTCCAGAACGAGGGAGTATCTCATGGGAGAGTATGGCTTATCTGATGCAATTGCCGAAATCAAGGATCTTCGGAAAGATTTGGATGTGCGTGATAAGCAGATTGAATCTTTAATCCAGGAATTGAATACTTTGGACATGAAAATGTCCGAGTCAGCTGATGAAAACGAGGATTTAAGGTTCTATATGATTGCGCTGACTCGAAGAACATATCAACTAACGTCTTTATTCTGTAGACGAAAACTTGGCATGAAACCTTCGGATAAGTTCAGCAAATATCAAGACCACAAAGTGGTTTTGAAGAAATTGGAGAAAAAGGTTGAGGAATTGAAAGCAAAGAACGCTTCGCTTCAATCTTCGGTTAGTACAAATAATGTTGATGTTTTCTTCCTGAAACAGCTTAGCTTGTGTTGCTTTCTTCAAAGTTATCTAAATTAAGTGTGCCGTATTATCTAAAAAAAAAATCAAGATAAGTGGTTATGTTGTTGCAGTTGGCATCTGTGAAAAGTGAATTAGTGGAAGCAAAATCATCTCTGAAATCAACGGAAGATGATCTTAAACCGCCTTCGCCGTCGCACGTGTTGAAATCAGAAGACATTTTGGACCCGAAATCACGACAGGAATTCGAATCGGCGATCAAAGAAATCCAATCCGAGAACCTTTTCTTACGTCAGGGTCTATCAGAAATTCTTGATGCGTTGCGAGAACATGACGGTATAACGTTTACTTTTCGAGAGAAAATAAAAACGGACTCAGTGTTTTGCTGAATATTGCTCTGTTCTGCGTTTCTAGGCTTAAGCGATGTTCGTCTGGAATGTCCATCTCTGGAAAATGTTCTAAGTCAGTTGGAAGTCCGAGCTCAATTGGGTCATCCGTGCCCTCCCCTTGGGTTGAAGATCCGAATTGAACATGTTGAAGGCCGTAACGCACAACTGAGAGACGAACTTCGAGCTGCAAGGTAGCTGCGTTGTTAACTTCGGCCTTTTTTTTTCTTCCTACAATGCACCTCAAAGCTAAATATGGCAGTGAAGTAGAAAGTGCATTTTGTTAAGAAGAAAAAATTGATTATTACACAGATTGAATGATTTAATATAAAAAGAGGTTTCTCTTCAAATCATGTCGAGGAACTCCTCTGTATGCAGTACCGTACTCGGAAGCAAGTACTGTATTGAAAATTTGAGTTCTACAGTACTGTACTGTATTTTATTCGTCCTCAAATTGTCTGAAAGTTCGTAACCTTTTTTTTATGAATTGTTAACAAATTTAGCCGCCCTGTAGTATGCCTTAGAATGGCTGAAGAGAAAAATACGATACTTGTCCATAATATGAAGCTCGATCCTTTTTTGGTTTTACATGTGGTTTATCATTGTTTTCTATTTTTTTAGTATTAATGAGTACAGTACATAAGTGTGGATGATCGCTCATATGTTGAGTAATTTATTAGGAAAGCCATCAGCAAGAGCCCGTTAAGGAATGCTTCTGACAAAGGAAGGATGCAAGGCGATGACACTCAAAAATCCTTTTTGAGTGATACAGACTTGGTCTTAGTAACAAACCTTCTCGGTGATTTCCACGCAGAAGATGTTCAAGTGCCTGTCTACAAGGAAACGGTTGGTCGGCTTATCGGCATCATTCATCGACTGTCTTCGGTAAATCATAACAGCTGTAAAAATTTCTAAGAAGCGATTCATTATGTTTTGATTTACAGCGAATGGAAAGCATTGCTGTAGACTTGGACGATGGTGAGAAAGCTTCAGAATCACTGCGCACCGTCGTGCTCCTCGTTAAACATCAATTGGGGATCGCGTATAGCGACTGGAAGTCGGATTCAGAGTCGTGGAAGGACGAGAAAAAGAAGTTGTTGCAGAAAATTCAAGATGCGGAGGTATGTGGGAAATTCGCTTTAGTTCAAGTTACTCTTGATTTCTGAGACGATATCCCCATAGTTTCGTTTCCCCGTAACGTCCCATGTCGATGATTCCTTTTTGATTTTCTTTACTATTGTGTCATAGTTTCGCCTCAATATTCTGTCAAACTGGAAGCCTTAAGCTGTGTTGTATGACTTGTATCAGTTGCCCGACATTTCTGGTTAAATTATCGGATTACTTAGACGACATCTGTCCTATGCAGTGTAGTCAGGCGGTTAAATTTGATATAAAGGACTCCATGGGAGTAGGACCTTTCGTATAGTAAGACTTTCGTCCACTCACTGTCTAAACACTACAGAGTTCTGATAGCCCTGCAGGGAAGGAACCATACACTACTTAGACGTAGGAACGTAGTTGTACTTTCAGTCGGTAGCGGATTCACTTTATATACACATGCACAATGGTCTTATCCGAACAGAGGTCGATGATCAAATGAGGCTACGCGGGACCTCTTAGTCAACGGTTGCGCGAGCCGCGCGTCAAGTGAGCCCTGATTGGGCGGTACAAAAAAAGGTACGAAACAATCTAATACGCGATGGCTTCCTGTCGCTCGGGACAGTATGGCCGACGGTGGCGGTTACTCTCCCCCCCTTTGAAAAGAAAGGTGCCAATGGCGGCGAAAAAAATCGGGGGGCGGAGGCCACTGGTTTTGATAGCGCGGGTCGTCGTTGGCGTTGGTTTGGTTGTCTTTGGCGTCCAGGGGGGGTCGGGGTCTTGATCCAGTGGCTCCGCGTTGTTGTTACTCCTCGTTGGTGATCGGGCCCTGTCCGTAGAGTCCGGTGGCCAGGTTGGCCTGCTGGGGATTGACGTCCGTCTCCGCTTTGGTCGTGAAGCTGTCGGAGGACTCGGATGAGCTGGACGACAATGACGTGGTGGATGGGAATCGGCGTTGCTTCCATTGCTTAAAATAGCTGGTCCCGGTGTCGGAGTCCGCAGTGTCGTCTCCGGCAGGTTCAGGTCCTCGCTCGATATTGGGGATGGGCCCCTGCTCTGGAGGAGGCTTGATGGGCTCTGGCTGTGGTGTTGCAGACTGTCGTCTGGGAAATGGGGAGTCAGACTGTTGCTGGATATATTCAGCGAAGTCTGGCTCGGACTCGATGTCGTCCCCGCAGAACGGTGGGCTGGTTGGGGCCGGTTGTGCCGGCAAGTGGCGGTCGCCCCAGTCTCTTTGTCCGATTCGATGCCTAACCGGAATCCTGGGCAGGGCGTCTCGTTGTCGGTATCCTGGAATGAAGGAGAAGGTCGAGCATTAGGTACGTGTCGTAAGTTGTTTGGGCATTTTGGAGCCGGAAAGGAGGGGGGAGAGTAGGGCTGCATCTCCCAGGCGTTTGCGCATCGTGGCCCCTGTGAGGTATCTATGCTATATTTGGCTTTCCCGAGTCGGGTCAGCACTTTAAACGGGCCGAATCGCTTTGGCAGGAATCGTCGGGTAGCGGCATGTCATTCGGTGGTTTTGAGGCGTGGTCGCAGCACTACCATCTGCCCTGTATGAAAGGGTGGATTGCGCCTTTTGTTGGCCTGTTGCGTGTAGCGGGCCTGATGTTTTGCTCGGGTGGTGCCCACTTTGCGGAGTTGGCTGCTGATGTCCCGTGCCGGTGCGTCAAATTTAATGTTGCACGGTGTGGGGATTGGCTTGCGATGCCATAACTCAATGGGGGGTAGCCCTGTTGCCGCATGTGGCGTGCAGTTGTATGCCATTGTTGCTTCATAGAGGACGGTGTCCCAGGAGGTCGGGTCTGGCGCTGTTTTTGCCAGGATGGTTGTGAGGGACTTAATTGCGCGTTTGCATGCCCCGTTTCCTTCTGGGTGGTATGGCTGTGCGACGTGATTTGGTTGGCTTTGATGAATCGCTGGAAAGCCGAGGAATTGAACACGGCTGCCCCGTCCGAGTGGATGATCTCAAACGAGCCTAGCTGGGCAAACATGTCCGCTAGGAAGGAGCAGAGGGCGTTCGCCGTTGCTCGTTTGATCGGTTGGGCCACCACCCTGCGGGAGTAGTAGTCAACGGCCACTAATGCGTATCGCTGGCCCTGGGTGGACGGTGGGAACGGTCCCCAGAAATCTACTCCCAATCTGTTGTGTTTTTTGGCTGGGGGAACTGGCTCGGTTTGTGCGCCAATTCGCGATGTAGCCGGATTAAATGTGAAACATTTCTCGCAGCTCGTTACATGCTTAAATACATCAGCCCTGAGGGTGGGCCATGTGTAGCGGTGCCTCAGTTGATCAAACGTTTTTTTCCAGCTGGGGTGCCCCATTTCCTCATGGTATTCTTGTACTAGCTGCGCTCGCAGTTGTGGGTCTGGCACTTCTTTCAATTGTATTGAATTGAGTTGAATTTGGCTGAGGGCATCTGGGCCTGTCAGCGTTTTCCCTGGGCAGTGGACGAGTGTGTACTGGAAGTATTCCAGTTTTAATTTGAGGCTTATGAGCCTTTTATCCGCCAGGTCGCCCAAGAGCGCCTTGTGATCCGTAATGATTTTAAACGGGCGGTGCTCGACGTAGTGTCAAAAATTTTTGGTTGTGGCCCATACTGCTGCGAGCAGTTCGCGCTGGGTATTTGAGTATCACGTTTCGGCGGGCGTCAGGACCTGGCTGGCGTACTCCATGATGTGCGGTTGGGCTTGGTTGTCCACCTGCACTAGGATGGCCATGATGGCGGTTGTGGACGCATCGCAATGTATTTCCTTGTCCCATGAGGGTTTGAATCTTTCCAGTCAGGCCGCTTGGGCTATCGCTTGTTTGAGGCTTTCAAAAGCTGTGTCCGCTTCCGGATTCCATTGTAGCGCAGTTGCGGGTTTCACGGGGATCGTGTTCCGTAGGACCTCTTTGAGGTTGGCAAAGTTGGTGGGGACGTGTGCTCAAAGATACGTCGCGAGTCCCAGAAATCTTTGCATTTGGCGGGTTGTAGCGGGTTTTGGGAAGGCTTCGACTGCCTGCAGGTGTTCTTCTGCTGGGCGTGTACCCGTCTTATCTACAATATGTCCCAGGAATTTTATGGATTCGGCCAGGAATCAGGATTTTTCGATGTCTATGGATGCGCCTGCTTGCGTGAGGGTGTTCATGACACTCGCAAGGTTTTCCACCACGTTGTCGAAGGTTGTTCCAAAGACGATGACGTCGTCAATATAGACAAGGCACTTTGTGTAGAGGTGTGGCCGGAGTATTGTCTCCATGGTCCTCTGAAAGATTGCCGGTCCAGTTTTGAGCCCATAGGGCAGGACGGTGTACTGCATTTGTCCTGTGGGCGTTGAGAAGACCGTTTTATGGCGGTCGCCGTGAGCAAGCGGGATATGATGATAGCCCGCATGTAGATCAAGGCAGCAGAAATATGCGTTCTGTCTGCCGAGAGCATCCAAAATATCCTGTATTACAGGCATTGGGTAATTGTCTGGAAGCAGCACCTTGTTGATCTTGCGGTAATCTTCAACAATGCGCCAGCGTTTGATTGCTGGAGCATTTGGATCGTCGCTTTTCAATGTTAAGAATGCCGGTGAGTTAATTGTTGATTGAGCCGTTTCAACTATCCCTGCGCGGATGTAGTTTTGAACGATTTTGTTCAAGCCTGCAATTTATCCGGCAATAGGTGGATCCTGCGGGGGGGTTCCGGGTCCTGCCCATTTGTTGGCAGCGTGGCTACATGCTGTGGAAATAATCCATGCTTCCCGCTCCATTGGAATATGCTGGCTGCGTATTTGCCGAGCAATTTGCTTACAATGGCTCGCTCGTTTTCCAAACCGTGCACAAAGGTGATGCCCTCGCCAACCGGGGCGCGGGGCGTTTCGTTGGTTGGTTTTATTTGTTGGAATCCGGAGAAGATGCGCTGCCCATCAAGGGTGACGCAAAAGGGGAGATCTTTGAGCGTGTTGAGCCCAAGAATTACCGGGTAACGCGCGTTTGAAAGAAGGAAGAAAGAGGCGTGGTAGGTCGCCGTGCCAAGTATGAAAGCGGTACTCACGGAATGGCTGACGTTTGTAGAAATGTGAAGGATTGCGGCGGAGATCTTGGCTTTCGTAGGATGGGGAGTGAGTCCCACTTCTTCGGCGACGTCCGTTGCCATGAAGGATTTGGTGGCCCCCGTATTGATGAGGGCGGTGACGCGATGTCCTTTGATGTTGATGATCATCGTGAGGCTGTCGTCTTTGGGTGTCGGGATCAAGCAGAGGACAGCCATCACTGCCCGATCTTCTCGTTTCCCTGCTTCGGACAGTTCGCCGCCATGTGTCCTGTGGAACCACATTGCACACATTTATTGGGTTGGATCGTTTGTGCCCCTTGCGCTGAGGTCACCTGGTTAGCGGGATTGTTTTGACATTCCGCCGTTGAATGGGCCACCATCCGGCCTGGGTGGAAGCTGCACTGTTGCAAGGTTCGGTTTGGCGAGGCGTTTCCGGGTGTTGCACTCCTGGTTCCTGTCCCTGTGCGGGAGCACTCGGCCGTCGTATGGAAGACGTAGCGCTGGTGGTGATCGCAATAATGTTTGACGATGCCATTTGCCGTTGTTTTCGGTGGTCTGGATGTATTATTTGGGGTTGGTGTGGCCGGTTTTGGGGACGCTGGGTGGGTCCATAGGTATTTGTCTGCGAGTGCTAGGCATTCGTCCCAAGTTAGGTTGCGATCCGCGGTTGCCCTTGCGTGTAATTGGGAATGCAGTCCCCCTGTCGTGATTGCGAGGAGCTGCCCGATCAGGCCAGCTGTGATGGCTCTCTCTTGATTTGGGAGTTCGTCTGCCGAGAATGGCAGGTATCTGATGTACTCGGCTCGGAGGCGATCGCCAAATTGTGTCCAGGTTTCATCTGCTGTTGGTCAAATAGCCAGGAAGCGTTGGAAGTGCTCATAGGGGCTGAGGCCAAACCTGGTTTTGAGGCGTTCCGCGATCGCGTCGTATTCTACGTACCCTTGTTCATAGAGTACTTGCGCTGCTTCCGCGACTTTCAGTTGTGAGTGCCCGATCAGGCAATCGATTTTGGTGAAGTTGGAGGTGTTGTCGTGGCAGAACGCGATCGCAAGCCGCCGCAGGTACACTTTGATGCCTTTGTTGACCAATTGTTTTGGGTAATCGGGTACACGTCGGCGTAGCAGCTGGTCTGCGATATGCTGCAGGGACAGGCCGGCCTGAAGATCCGGCAAGGTGTTCATGATGACATGGTACGGTGTGACGCCCCTTGTCTGTAGGGCTGTCACGAGGTCCTCTTGGCTATCTTGCCCGGATCCGGGGATGCAATGCGTTGCACAGTATGCGCAAATTGCGGTTAACATTACGTTGTTCCATGGGTCTGCGGCTGGATTCAGTGATGGTGCGGGCGCTTGAGGAGATGCTGGGGTACCGGCGGGGGATTCCCTCTCGGTGTTGGTTTTGTTCCGCTCGTTTGCCATAGTACGGTCACTTTTGGCTGAGCCCCCAGTAAGACTTTCGTCCACTCACTGTCTAAACACTACAGAGTTCTGATAGCCCTGCAGGGAAGGAACCACACACTACTTAGACGTAGGAACGTAGTTGTACTTTCAGTCGGTAGCAGATTCACTTTATATACACATGCACAATGGTCTTATCCGAACGGAGGTTGATGATTGAATGAGGCTACGTGGGACCTCTTAGTCAACGGTTGCGCAAGCCGCGCGTCAAGTGAGCCCTGATTGGGCGGTACAAAAAAAGGTACGAAACAATCTAATAGGCGATGGCTTCCTGTCGCGCGGGACAGTATGGCCGACGGTGGCGGTTACTGTATCAATATTTTATAGAATGGTTTTTCGTTGGACGATTTTCATAGATGATTTCGAAAATGAAAGTGATTGGCGAATTGGTCATGTGCGTCGTATAAATTATCTGAACTTTTATTTTAGAATCAAGTTGAGTCGCTCGGAGCGCAGCTTCAATCCTACGAAGGTCACTTTGCAGCGCTTGATCGCTCAGGGGAGGAGATGAAAGTGTTTTTGGCGGAGTCTGCCAGAAAATGCGCAGCTGTGCAAGCAAACAGCAGTGTTAATTTAAGAAAATTGAAAGCGCAGCAGGTCCGGTTGTCAAATTTGATCGAAGAACGGGATGCAATTGTACGAGACGCACTTGAAATCGAGAAACACAACGCCATACGGATTGATTATTTGGAACGATTTAAAGTAGGCATATTTTTTCTTTAATGCATTCTGATGCTTCAACGCTCATTTATTCATTTATTTTTTGTCAAGGTCAAATCGTCTTTCAAATTGAAAGCAATGCAGAAAACATTGGACCGTTGTGTTCCGGAAGAAGAAGTGAGGGCGATCCAGAAAACAGCGAGAAACCTCGCTGCCGAGCTCCAAAACGTGTTGAGACGAAGAACAAAGCTCGTATGTTGCTAATCTATCTATTTATACATGTCGATCATATTAATTTTTTTGCGTGATTCATTTTGTTGGAAAGCATATAATGAAGTCATAGCATATGATATTGGTTATTTTGAGTACGGTATTATCGGAATTCCTGACCACCTTCCACCTTGAGCAGTAGAAACGAAAGAAAGCAATACTGAACGTGGAGACTATCGCAGAAAATGGGTCTTAAGTGAATGTGGCACTTCGAGTATCGTCAATGAGTAACGATTTTAAAAATCTCGGATCAATATCAGGTATCCGCAGGAATTATCGTGAACGAAGCGTAGTTCGGAGTAAGGCCTGCGCGGGTAAGGACTCCTGGTGACTTGATTGCAAACATATGGTGACGAGAAATTCGGAACCTTTTTTTAATGAATTCTTTACGTTCTATATATTGCTTCAGAACTTCTAATGCTGATCGAATGTGGGTGGTTGACTTTTTACGTTTGCTTCTTTTCAGCTTTCTGATTTGAAGAGTGCTGCTTTGTTGGAAGTGGAGGTCAAGCACCTGCAAGTCAGAAACGAGAAGCTTTTTAAAGAATTGGAAGAAGCGAAGATTCAGTCGGGCATTGTTGCCGTACAGTATGACAAGAATGCTTCAGAGAAAATCACCGACTTGAACATAGACAATAACGCACTGCAAATGGAAATCGTATCTCGTCAATTGTTGGTTTCTGAGCTCCGAGAGAAAAACGAAAAGGAAAAATGTTATCATTACATGAAATTATACAAAGCCCTTCAAACTCATTGTGAGGATCTCGAAGCAAGAAACGAAGACCTGGAGAAATCGTGAGTAAATTCCTTTCATCTGCCTTCTTGCAGAACTTCGAACGAAGCAAAAGATCGAAGTTTTTCGTGGAAAAGAAATTAGAAACATGTCATCAAAAAAGCAATGAAGACGCCAAGTTGCTTTGGATCTGATAGGTGTTCGGCAGTGAGAATTCACGTCAAGCCAAACATTCTCTTGAAAATATTTTCCTGTTCATGATGAGATTCAAACTTGAGCGAATTTTGAATCAACCAATAAACGGAAAATATTTTTCACGTTTCTCGGTTTTTTGAAATAATAGTGACTATTTAGCTTCCCATGCTATACGTCAGATTTATCGCTGACAGTGAATATCTTGGAATATTTTCAGGTTCCCACGAAATGTTAAATGTGCGTCGAGATCACCCGTATCAGTTTTCCGTCTTTATTTCTTTGAAGCGATAAATCTCTCGATGAGCACGAAGGTCAAGAAGTTCAAGATGTTGCTTTGTTAATAATACTGTAATCCGAAAAATTCCCTTTATAACGATGTCATTGCTTGACACGCAAAAGGAATGCAATACTGTGAACAACTTCTTTCTGGAGGCATGATTGTTCATACTTTATCAAGGGGGGTTTTCAACAAGCATGCGCGATTGGTGGTTTTAAATTTTGCTCTGAATTTAGAACTAAATGCGATTTTTTTTTAATCTTCAGGTTGGAATCCCTAAATATCAGGATAACTGACCAAGGAAACGTGGAAGCCGATCTTATGCTTGAGCTAAGTTCTGCAGTATCAAAATCGGAGCATGTTGGCGTTCTCGATCGTCTTCGAAAAGCTGAAATGGAACTTGTGAGTATTCGTAATTTTCTAGCCACAATAACTGAATGTTGAAAAATGCTTCCTTTTAATCAAAATTTTCAGATAGAGATAAAGGACGAATGCGAAAAGCTGAAGCAAATTGCGCACATCGCGAAAATAGAACTCGATTCCAGGGATCGCTTGAATAGCGACTCTACCGCTGAATTGGCAAATCTGCGAAAATCCGTTGAAATCCTCGAGTCCTCTTCCGACCTGCATCTCCACATTTGTTAGCTTTTTTTCTATTTATATTTTCTGCAATGGCAGTTCTCTACGTTTATCGGAAATGCTGGATGATCCAATCCATCAAATTTTCATATTTTTTTACAGCGGAGCTGATGCAAGAAATTGGCAAAAAGAATGCACGACTTGAGCAAGAGGTCGAAATGAGCAAAGCGCATAGGAAGGAATTGGCCACTACAAGGGGCGAAATACAAGTACTGAAAGCAGAATTGGACGAGACCAACGACAAAGAGCTAAAAATCAGAGAATACTATCAAGCCAAACTGAGGTACAGTTGTGTAAAAAGGATACGGAATGAGTCAGTCGCCGTTGGTATAGGAGAGTTGTCGGGTTTCTGCTTAAAACTGAGAAGAAATATGCCCACGAATTTGTTCAGCTTTTTTCGTGTCCGCTTTTAAAAAAGTTCATCTATGTGAGATGACTTTTTGTTGACACCCAACTCCAAGGCAATTACTGTATTAGTTTCAGTCGCAAATGGATCAGGAAGAAAATAGGCATGAAGGAAAGGGTGGGGGACTTTTCTGGTTTTTTGTTATGTCTTGTTTTGTTCGCTCAATCGGTTATATATTTTTTCTGACACGACGGTTTCTCAAAAATTATCCATCTGCGTGGTTCGATCATAATTTCCTCCTAAATGTTATACTGTTGAATACTTCACGTAGAAACTAGGCAATCCTCGCACTGTATTGAAACTGGCATTAAATCATTGAGTCCGTTTCTGTACATCCTTGTTGAAACAATCTTTCCTATTACTGTATTTTTTAGCCGCTTTCAAGCTGTGCTGCGCAGAACCCAGGAAAAGTACTTGGGGTCTTTGCCTTTAAGAGCCCAGCTTCACATTTCGGATATTCTTCTGAAAGTGCAGGAACAGAAGGTCGTTCTAGCTATAAGCATCAGAGAAGCCCAAGAGAAAGAGCGGAACTACGAGGAACTGCTGCAGAAGCTGAAAATTTCGAACGATGTCGTCGCTGCTTTACCGTTCCCTCAAAAATGTATGCTTGAGGCCCAAGTTTCTGCAAAAATGTTGAATTGGAAAGTTGAGAGGCTCCAAGCTGAATTGCAACAAGCGAACTTGATGAAAGAAAACGCTGAACGCTCTGTCGATTCTTTGCAAAGAGAGTTGATAGAAGTTCATAGGCTAAGTGTGGCGGATTCAGATGAAGACAAGCTTCCTTTCGATGTCGTTGATAAGAAGGTACAGTATTACAATTCTTCCATCGATCCCTTGTGAAGTATGTGAACGCATCGTTTTTTTCGTTTAGGACATATCGTGTTTAAAGGAAATCGGGCGCGAGGCGAAAAGCGTGGTTTCAACGAGTGTACAAGTGGTGAGGACGACTGATCTTAATTCGGAAAAAAAATTAGGGATTTCAGAAGTTTCATGAACTACTTATTAATGACGTTCTTCGGCCACCCACGTTTTTGGGTCTTCGAAAAACTTTGAGATCGATAACAAGACCTTAAGTAACCCTGTGTTGATTTTTGAGAGGATTTTTTTTCCTGGAGTCGGGGAATTCCTTTCTTTTAAATTTGCGTTTTAGGCTAAATTGCGCATGCACATTACGAACACGAAATTGCCGAAATCACTTTTTCAATTTTAAAATGTCCTGACAGCTCTGCATTTTTCATCAAGAAATGTTCAAAATGCAGTAATGTTGTGCTTTGTTCTAATCTTCTAAATATTTGTTAGCAGTTAAACTACCGTCAGATTCATAAAAGATATTTTTCGGAAGTAAACCTTATTCTCTCACGAAGATGCGGTGCACGCTTGATCTTTTTCCCTATCTTGACCAGCAAAATCAAGAATTACTGTGAAAGTTACTTCCATCTCCATCCATTGAACTAGACTCAAAAAGAACCATAAAGTAAAAAAGAAATGATGACCCAACCCTCGTGTGTGTATTTTAATCTTTGAATTCCATTTCACAGTGAATTCGAATTTGCATTTTTGGTGTTGTAGGTTCTCGATCTGGATCAAAATTTTGATCAGCGAAGTGAACAGCATTCACGACGCTTGGATATTGAAATCAAGTGCGATCAGCTTGTGCAAGAAAATGAAAGATTGAAGAAGCTCATGGAAAAAATGCGAAGTGAAGCTACAGAACGCGAAAAAATTATTACGGAACTCCGGTTGAAGGTCTTGACTTTCCCGTCCTCACAACCGTCGCATCTTGAAAAGGAATTGCTGAATGCGGCCATGGCAGCGTCGAACTCTTTGGATTCATCAAATATTTCTCAAACTTTGGTCAAAGTTGCCCAGAACACAATAGCCTGCTTGCAAAAGCGTGTTGTTCAGAAAGATGAAATGATTGAACGATTGAGTGCCGTTTTGAAGGACGCCAGGGAAGAGAGCCGGGAAATATCGAGAATTCACACTGTGGAGTTGGAGAAAGTTCACAGGACCGTGCACAAGCTGCAGGAACGCGCCGTGGAGAGGTTTGCTCACAGACCCATAATTCTATTGCTTTTAACCTGTAGAACGCTTCTCCCAATAACTACCCCACTTTTTATGGTTAAAATATTCTTACAGGAATTGTTGATTTCCAGGAATTTGTGTCATATTTAGTACGTATAATGCATTGAAAATGCTATGCTTTGCATTCTATTCCGGTTTTCAAAGAGCTGCTTCTCCCGGTTTAATTTTATTCCATGAATGAATTCTAGGCTCAAAATCGCTCTGTCAACTGAGAAAGATCTCGAGAAAGAGACTACGATCACACTCGACGAGAAAGAATTCCGTGAACTTGAGTCAAAAATGTATGAACGGAATAGGACTGTCGGTGAGTAAACGGAGCGACATTTCAAATGAAGCGTATTGCTGTTGCAGAAGTTAAATTTTATTAATGAATGTTTATTGTTTTGCATAGACTCCTTAAAGGAGAAATTGGAAGCGAGCAAACGCGAATTGGAGTACTGGCGAAAAATGGCGGAAAGTCGCGGCAAAGAAGCGGATGTTGTGCAAATGAGGTACTGTGACATGGTTCAAGGATATTTTGTGATACGATGGTCTGTCCAGAAATACTGTACAGTATTCCCATTTAATCACTTTTGCAGTAATTTTTATTTTGTCGCGTGCTACAGTGAAGATGACGTAAAATATGAAAAAAGGAATTGCTAATTGTGTTGATGGGCAATTGTTTTACGTGATACCCGTTTAATAATTTTTATCTGTGCTCATGGTCGAAATATATCAACTGACCTAATTACTATATAAATCTGCGCTGTTCTCCAATCTTGCATACAGTACACGAAGTTATTTTTGAATGAACACCCCAGCTGATTTCTGTTCTTCTGCTGAATTTCTTGCAGTTTTTTTCGAACTTCATGCTTTGAAATGTAAAACATTTTCGAGCACCTGACCCGTTGTCAATGTTTTTGTGAAGAGGTTTTATTCGGAAACTAGGTTGACAAAAACGCATGAAGTGGAACTGAAAACTCTAAAAGAAGAAATCAACAGACTGCAGCGCGATTTACAAATGGCGGCAGAGGAAAGGTTCGCTCTCGAAGCTGCCCTCGAGACGATGGAATCCGCAGTTAATGTCCGTTCTCGCCAAAATCCGTTCCTAACGTCGCCAACGCTTGGCAGCCGGGACTTAGAAAATTCCCGCGGTGTTACCTTAAAATCACTTGTTTCGAAGCTGAGAAATCAACTTGCTGAAAAAGAAAAGCAACAAGGAGCTCTGGCTGCTGCACTAGCTGAATTGAAAGTATGTCCCACGTTTTTCTTGTTATTTTCTTCTTCTGATTAGTCATGAAGAGATCCGCAGTATTATTTTTATTCAAGTAAATAAAAAATTATATTCGATTTATTCGTGTTTTTTTTAATTCTAGGCCGAAGTAACAAAGCGGAATGGAAACGGAAAAGTGCCTTCTGATGCAATAAAATTTGTGGAAGCTGACGAAATGTGGCAGGTATACCGTAGTTTTCTGTGAATTACCTTTCTAATACTCTACTCCCCTGAACGTAAATGACAATTTTGAAAACTGTTACCTTAAATTTTAATTTTTTTTTTCGGCATCACAGAAAGAAGTCGAAGAGTTGCGGAAGAAACTGAAAGACATGAAAGAAGTTCTGAAAAACAGCAAGGATTCGGAGGCCGCAGCGAAGCGAGATATGGAGGAATTGAAAGAAAACTTGGCTGCTAAATCCTCGGCACTTGTGCAAGTGTCGGAAGCGAGAAATGCTCTTCAGCGAAAAGTATGTTCTTCAATTGTTCGTTGCGTCATGTTTTTAACGTTATGTCTTCCGTAATAAGATCATTTCGCTGCAGTCGAAAGTCGGCTCCGTACGTGTGAATCAAAGCGGTGAGAAAAAACGTGATACAAAAAAATCTGCGAAGGAACTTGAATTGGAAGACGAGATCAAAAAGTTGCAGAAATCTTTGAGAGAATCTGAAGATCTCTTGAAAACCTCAAAATCAGAGAGAGAAAAGGTTGATGAGTTCTTGATTTTTCGTTTTTGTTGTTTTTACCCCATCAAAAAGTTACTTTACGTTTTTAGCAACGAGAAGACTTCTTCAAATGGGACGAAAAGAAAAAACTGGAACAAAAGCTCGATCAAATGAAATCCAAACTGAAAGAACGTGAATCCCGCATCGAAGTCCTCGAAAAAGCTGATAAATCGCTGCGTGATTTGCTCAAACGGATGGAAAAACGTATTCAGAAACGCAGTGGTACCCAATCTTTCATGAGTAGTTCAGTTCCTGAGCTTGAACAAGCCAACGATGACTCTCAAGAAGCCTTTGATCTTCGACAATCCGCTGTTACTCCAGTCCCCAGCACGCCGCCAAGTGAACAGGTGCAGTCATCCACCGCTATGAAAGAACAGCATCAACTAGAAGAAAAAATCTCTCGGCTGAAAACTGATCTTGCGAAATCCAGAGAAGAGCATCTTCATACGAAGCTTGCTCTGCAGGAAGCGCGATTGGAAATTGTAAGACTGGGCGAAGAGAAGAAGGTACTTGCCTTGGGAGCCGAACTGAAAACTAAAGCCTCAGGGAGGCATTTGTTTTCGGATAGACGAGCTTCGCTTCCCGTCCGAAAGCAACCCGTTGAACCGGGAGAGAGTTCGATAAAAGAAACAGTGCCAGCAAAAGATAATTCAGAGTTGGAATCTAGCCGAAAGCGGATTGGAGATCTGGAACGAACTGTCAGTGCCTTAAGGAGAATCATAGAGACTCTGGAAAGAGAAAAGCAGCGAAGAGTATCTTTTGAAGAGTTCCCGTCCTCAATGCCGTCAGTGGAGACGAAAGCGGGTCGTGAAGTAAGTGATTTGGCTTTTCCTCCAATTATTAAATCGAAATTAATTCTTATTCTAAAAAAGTGTAAAAACATCAACGCATCACGGTACAATTGAGATACAAGTATTTGTTTCATTCACGGTGCAGAACCTTTTGCGAGGATGTACAAACTTAGCAATTAAAAATAGTCTGCCCTTCGTGTTAGGAGGTATGAAAATGATGGAATTGTTTACTAAACCTTGACCAATCCCAGCAATGAATGTGGCTCATATATATTGACCCACATTCGTGTTATTAAAGCTGTTGGTTCCCTTGCCTGGGGCCACTTGTTTATTCACTTTCCTAGAAGTTGCAGAAGTTGAAACGAGCAGTAATACAAGTCTTCACTCCGTTGATGAAGTCCAACTTCAGTTTCACTCTTTGAAGTTCGACTTTATTTGGGGAAGAAAATTGATCTGATCAATTTTACATTTGCTATTATGCATAAAATGCTACCCGAAAAATTAGCCCGCCTCTTCAGATTTTTTTCCTTTTTTTTTACGAAATGAATGAGAAATTGATCGCGTTTCGTTTCCTACAAATTCACAAGCAGTTTTGAATGCCCTGCTCAAAATGACGGGCATGTAAATGAGGTCCATCTGTTGCTTGCAGTGAAAGAGACCATGCGCCATCGAAACCCTTCCTTTTAGTCATAAATAATTGAACGATCGCCAAATGCGAGTTCTTTTTCGTGTGTTCCGTTTCGTGGTTTCCTGCTCCGTACAATATTTTCTTCACTCTTCGGTATTTTTGGGTGCTTGTAGACTGATTTGATTCCAAACTGGTTAACCTTATTTCGGAGAACATCCCTGTAAAATGCCCGGATGTTGTTTTCGAGCTTCTACAGTCCATATATTGATGCAATTCTCATCCGTTGCTTCAGACCGTTCGGAAAGCGCTGAAAAAGCTTTTGGCCGAAAGAGATTGCGTGGTACAAGAATTGAAGGCGAAGAATGCTATTGTAGAATCCTTGTCTAAGGAACTTTCCGATGCGAGGTTGAAACGGAAACTGGCGTGCGAGGAGGCTGAACATGTCAAACGGAAAATGGAAAGGATTCTTGCAGGTAACTCCGACTATCAAAAGCATTCTTCGTATCTTCGCTGATTCATTTCATTTTATAGAAGGATTAGGTGGTCCACGAGTGGCTTTCTTGGAAACGAAAGTACGAGCATTGGAGGACGAATTAGCTGACAAGAAGTCAATCTTGATGCGTGTGAAGATTTTATTGAAAGACGCTGCAAGCAGGGAAAAAGAGATGATCGCACATCAAGATGCTCTCAGATTGAGGGTAACGATTTTTATTCTTTCATGGTGTAAATTTTACGAAAATAGCAGACACGTATGAAAATGATCGAATTGTTAACCCCAGAACAATTCTAACAATGAATTTGGCTCAGTGTCTTCTATTTTCATTTTTTGATCCTCTGTCGTTATGAAATTTCATCGACCGTGTTCTTGTTATGTACTTATAATGTCCCATCTGGCCTTGAGGGTACCAAGTGTGTCTGATTTTTGAGCTCAGTTTGGAAAAATTGCCGCGAAGTTTTCAAAATTGTGAGTGTTCCTGTGTTCCAAGTTTCACTACACAGTATTTCCCTTTTCGACATTCGAATAAAAGTTCAGAACTGATCAGGGGCATCATTGGAAAACATATTTGAACCCTTAGAATTCGGAATTCCCGACTCTCCTCCGTTTTCTTGCAACACTGGATGAAAAAGTTTTGCGCGCCGAAATTGCACACCCTTCATCTGATGAAAAAACTTGTCAAACTTTGCGCGCCACTTTTTGAAGTTGTTTTTTTGTTTGACTTAATTTCGTTGCAGGTTGCTGAACTTGAATGCAGGCGGTAAAAGGAGTGCTTGCGATATTTATCTTCGGAGAATCAGAAGATTCTAAGAGGCTGGCGTTCCAACAATATGTGCGACTCCAAAAAGGAGAAAAATGATTGTGTTCATGCACTAGTCGTGACCGTTTTTCTAGTCATTCGTCCAAAAAAAGCGCCTTATTGGTCTCAACGTTTATTCGTGATGTATTCCAATGAAATTGAGTGAAACGATCCGTCCGGGAATTTTAATACTCGCAGCTTACCTATTCATTCATAATAAATGCTCGTTTGTGATGTGGGGCTTTTACTTCATTCGATAGAAAGAAATTAATGCTTGGCGAAGAACTCATGCAAAAGGTATAACGATATTTTAAATAGCCAATAGCGTTTTACGGGACTACAATTAGCTGGTCGTACTCTTGAAAAAGTTGGACTGTGTGGTCTTAGATTAATGTTTGTGTCACTAGCATATGTGAGAGGACGTGGTTAATTTGCATCACCATTCGTTCTAAGATTTAAGATGACAACGACGGGAACAAGTTGTGAAAATGGCTATTCTGATCTGACTGAAGAGAAACCATCTGAGGTCTTTTAGAAAACCCTCTGAAGGATTGCAATGGGATTCGCATAGTTTCTGCAGTGAACTATCCGCAAGGTTCCATGTAATCTGTGTGCCTCATACACTTTTAAACCTGATATGTTCTCCCTGATTTCTTCACCTCGACTGTCCACTCCATCTGTGCTTATTCGTTAACGAGCGGCCGAGGATCTCTTCATTCTGTTCATGATCAACGATCGGCAAAATTTTTAGGTACTAAATGGGATCTCAGCCTTCGAAAGCTATTTTCGTGAGTATAATCCTTCCTAGTAATCTGGCGTTGACCATCACCTGTATTTCCTGAAATCATTTTTATTTTCAAAATGCGCCATTTTGCCAACTTTCGAAATGTTTTTCGAATCTGCAGTGTATTTTTGGTCGAGTATTAATGCAAAAATAGACTGACAAACCGTGAATGCGACGAAACTATATTAATGCCATAAACATGTGATGTGTCTTATCTCAAATTCTGCTTAATTACGGTTTTTACCTGAATCTCTCATTTCCCGAATGAAAGTTATAATTCTGAATGCTCAAGATGTTCGTATTGGCCAGGGCTTATTTTTTAGGTTCTTTATCGCCAGGGTTTTATTTATTAATTTCGTATCTACTGATTTTGTTAAATTCGATGGGGAAAATAATTTTTAAAAGTTTGACATCTTTTGGTCATGATGTCCTGTCCGAAGATTTTTCGGCCCGATCAGTTCAGACACTAGTACTTCTTAGGAGACTGACGAGGCTTCTATTCCAGTTTCTTCTTTGAAATCTGGAAAAAAAACCGAATTAGATTATTCGTAAGACTGAGGGTACCGTAAGTAATACTGAACTATTTTGAGCTTCGACTTGATTAATCTGAAGCACTGGAAGTCTTCATTCAAGGATTCTGCGGATAATGCGGATACATCTTGCTATTACTGCTGTATGCGACGGATACCTTCTTCCGAAGTTTTGAACAATCGAAGAAATCAAGACATGACCATGTTTCTGTTGGAATTCAGTCCCACTACGGAAAGTCAAGTTCATGATGGTTCGGGCGACGCGGGACACACGCTAATTGAACGTACTTTGAACCTTACGGCGAGAACTCTTCCGATCGAATCATCAATGGATGAAAGCAATGAAGTTCATCCGCAAGAAATTGGTACAGTACAAAAGATAAAATTGAACTTGAAGGAACGTGCAAATATGATTTTTTTTGTTGCCGAACACGTTACTACATCAGCAGAAGTCGGAGCGGATTTGAGCGAGCCGCGAATGGCCGAAATAGTGTCACTTGTTGCTGCAAATGCGGGCATCAGTAGTGAAGATCAAGGTATCTTCGGAGTGCGGCTAGGTGTAGAATTACTCGACTTCCCGAAACCCGATTTTGAGATCCCAGTGACAGAATATGTTGGACCGCAATTCACTCAATGGCGATATAATCCCGAAATCGCTTCCGAGGATGAGGAAGAGTTAGCCAGTGCCAGTGATTCGACGAGTGGTAACAACTCTGAAAAAGTTAGTATTTTATTCAATTTATCTCGAGGGAACTGAATTAATTTCAATTACAGTATATGTAAAAATATTTTTGAATCAGGGAACATTCCGATTGTGCGAACGGGCTCAGTAAGCATATTTACCAGGGCTGCCCAACGTAAGGCCTTTGGGCCAGATCTGGCCAGTAAAGGAACTCCATCCGGCCCATAGATTCATCCTCTAAAATCTTCTCCCGAAAAGAAATTATCTACCTTAGAAATTGAATGCAGCCATATTGATGCTGTAGTATTTTATTTGTGTCCCCGCCTGTTGACAAGTATAGTAAATTTTTTTCATGTATTCTCCCCCCTTTTCATTATACTTTCCCCAGTTATGTTCAACAATGAGTACTGTCCTGCACTGGAAATCGTACACCGACTTGAAATTTCGGAACGTGACTATTTAAGAATTTCTTGTCTTCATTAGAAAGAACTCCAGCAGAACCCAGGAGGACACTTATACTGTACATGTTATACGATACAGTAGTTATACATATACGCCATGATCTTTTCTTTTTAAATCCCCAAGGAGTTTCGAAGCTGTTCATGAAAAACCATGTATCCATCCCAAGGGTATGACATGCCATGTCATGAAAAATGGTCAACCCCTAATCACGTAATTTCAACCAACGAACACATACTCTCAGCTATTACAGTACTCCTTTATTTTTTTATCATTTAAATTGCTAGGTTGAATTTCGTGTTTCTTGGGGTTGATATCCCACTTTTTGAAATATTTAAATAAATGACATGCATAGTAGGTACATTTCTGGGATGATTCGAACCATTCTTTGCTCGAAAAATGAAATCGAAGACGTTTCGAGAGTGTTGAATATACCTTTGAAATTGAAATTCAGGGTATCAATGAATATGCTTTCGTTCTACAATATCTTCATGATTATTAATTCGACACTGCTGCTGACAACTTCTCCCTCTCGGGCGTGGTATTATAATGTAGATTTCGTTGAATTAGGAGAAGCCGCGTCGGAAGAAACGAGAACCTCGACGTCTGATTAAATTGAGACCCCGCAATGATCACTTCTACAAACGTGTGTTCGGCATTCCGGACACTCTTGATGTTCCAACATCGCAAGAACTTGATGCTGATCCTGGTACCGAAATAGACGCTGTTTCTCCGGAAAAATATCCTAGCTTTACAGGCGTAACTACTATCGACGTAATTCAAAATGTAGACGGAAATACTGCCGATGAAGGGGAAAAAGCCGACTCCGTCAATGTTGACGTGAATCATGATCATGAAATTGATACGCTTCAACCCCCTATAGTGCAGGAAGGTCGACTTGATTCATTGTGCTCCATGTTGACCAATTTAACATTAATTACGGAGTTAGTGACGGCGAACCATGGTCAGACTGTAGTGCCGGAGGAAGCTGATCATGAATCCTCAAATTTATGCGTGAAGACAGTCGAAGATGCATCGGGCTTCAAAGACACTGGGAACGACGTACATGTTCAAAAGGAAGGGTTTGAAGTCCCTAAGTTTCACAACATCGGGGACAATTCCCCTGTTCTCAAAGAGAATAACACAGCCGCAGATATGCTCGGTTTTGAGAAGACCGTAAACAGCAGTCCAGTATTAGCTGAGAATGACACAATCAGAGATGCCCCAGGCATTCAAGGAATTGTGAAGAACTCACCAGTTGTGGAAAACGACATGATCAGAGTTATTTCAGGCTTACAATGCACCTTAGATAACGCATCAGTTCACGATGAGATTACGAATGCAGAAGTTATAAGTTTCAATGATATTGGGAACTCATCTGAAGTTGGGACGAGTGAAAAAGATATTGCGCATCTCTGCAATCAAAACGAAATTGGTAATTCGGATGCCTCCGCTGAAATTCCCGCGAGTTTCATTTGGAACTCCGGAGAGGGTCTTTCTGTGGAGCATTCAAATATGGGTCCATCTGTTGATATTTCGTGCTGTAAACATCACCTCGAAACCGACGAATCAGAAGCCAGCAGTGCCACGAACTCGGGCGAGGCTGAAAAGCCCACCCAACGCCCATCACTCGCGAAGAAAAGCAGCAGCTATCTATACAACATAATTCAAAAATTCCGTAAACCGGAAGTCCCGAGCGAAGTCGTGCAGCGCGGTGTTAAGCGCAAAGCAGAAGATGATCCTGGAACGTCGACCAAGATTCCCAGAACAGACCGTTCGCGGCGCAGCCTGTTCGGTTCGTTCCTAAACTTAATTCCGCGATGTTTCTCACGATCCAAACCGAACCTTGAGACTCCACTTGCGGAAGCTTCTGCAAAACCAGCTGTAGATCCATCAAATTCTTCTTTGCGTGTCAGACAAAGCAAAAAACGGAAGTACGTTCACTTCGTCCCGCTTATTGCCGTTCCATTGCGAGACTCGGATGATTCTGATGACGATGCCCTGTGTGAAGAATTTTTGGAGCAATTTCCTTCGTATCGCTCGTTGCAGCGTTCTGTGCGTAATGCTCGTAGGATGCGGAAGACATTCTCGCATAACGGGCACTGCGAGGATTCTGCGGATCGATCCATCTCGTGCTGGAGCGATGATGAGAATGACTCAGAGGCGCGGTTGGAGAGGAATTATGCTAAAATGGCCACAAATTCCTCTAGTCTAACCCATTGTGGCAATGGTGACCATTACAGTACGCATTGCAAGGCACCTGTGGAGTAATAACCCGCAGGATTTCCCGTTAATTACGTCCCGCTGTAGCGAAAATTGTGGGTTGCATATGCTACGTTTTGATTACCTCATACCTGTTCTGGCAATTGGAATCATTGATTTTCAGCAATTTCTGGTCAATGAACAGCAATCTAATCTTGTTTTCTCGTTCTGTATGAAGTGCGTTGTATATTCCTGTTACCACTTTCTTCAATAAATGGGATGTCTCCTCTATCCGTCTTTTATTCTCTGTATTTGTGCTGATCAGTTCGTGAATTCGGATGTGCTGTATTCAATAACCTGTTCTTGAATATTGTATTACCGTATATCGAAATTATCTTGTTCATAATTGGATAGCTCTGAATGTTATCTGAGCATTTCTTGGGAACGTCTGTCAGGGCTAATATATCTACATTCTTAGAGGTTAACTGATCAGCTTAAAAAAATACGATGCCTCCCAGAAATTTTCATGTGCCAAATAGCTTACAGTAGTAATGGCTCATGTATGACATATGAACCGCTTGTTGACAAGTGTAATAAAAAATTCTTCAGGTATTCTCCCCCTTCTCACTATATTTTCCCCAGTTATGTTCAACAATGTGTACTGTCCTGCACTGGAAATCTTATACCGACTTGAACTCTCGTTCATCAGTAGCAGATTTTTTACTGATGTTTCATTGGAAATATTGAAAAAAATAATCATTCATTGAGATCAATGCGGAGCAGTTGTATATACTGTTATAAGTAACAATGGAATGATAATTTTGCTCCAATTTTGGAGCACATAAAAATAAATCCTTTACAGCCTTTTTATGAGGGTGGATGGACTTCTTGCCTATTTTACTGCTATTGCTGCCTTTCTACGGTTAAATCATGATGTGCCAGAAATATTATTAGCCTATTCTGATTTGAGAATAAATCTGATGTATCTCATCTACCTAGAGTAAAGAGTTTCCCGTGTGCAAGTTTTGCTCTGGCCAGAAAGGGTCCACCAGTCTGTGCAAACTTAAGTGATTATAGATTTTGTAGGAATATTACTCTCCTCCTTGTCAAAATACGTGATTGAGGCTTCCGTTTTCTAAAAATTCTAATGAACGGATGTGCATCAAATAACTCAGCATTTGCACAGCCTTGAGTGAATAAGTTCTGATCTAAACCATTACGTTACTAAAATTGTATGCTGAACATGATGCATTTTTCATTTCTTGGTGTTCAGTTTACCTCAAATTTTTGCAAATCATGAAAGAATTGAATATCGTATCTATAGCTTTAGAGGAACGTAGGACAGGTTAGGTGAGTTTGGACGCCTACGGCAATTGTTGCTTAAAGTCCAGCTAATTATTTTCCTTAATAGCATAATACTGTACCGCGATGAACTGAAGAATTTCTTATAGCTTGTCATCACTTGGGCAACCAGATGTTATTCTATGCATAATTAGTGTGGGTAAGTACAGTATTACTTGTTCGTAGGTATATTTTGTCAGGCTGGATCTATTACGGTGTGACTAAGAGGATTGCTGATCTGCTCTGGTGGAGATCAGAGGCAACAAGCTCGTTGTGTATGGGCAGAAGCAAGAATTTTTTGATTCAATTGGCGCTGTTTGTAAAATACAAGAAATGTTTCACTGCGACTATTGAATGTATGCTGGAGTGTTGATGCAGGAATTCCTTTTTCGTTGAAAATGACGGAATCCTTCGGTGAGCTTTCTAGCTGAGATACGGTTTGTTCCTGGCGAATAACAATCTAATAACTAGTCTTCTTTTTCGCAGATTATCTGTTCAAATTTTTGGTAATTGGAAGTGCAGGCGTAGGCAAGTCCTGCTTGCTGCATCAGTTCATAGAGAGTAAATGTAAGTGCTAATATTCTGACGATGGGCGACGGAAGTTGTTCTGCACCATTGGTTTTTTTCAGTTAAACCGGATAGCAGTCATACCATTGGAGTTGAATTTGGATCGAAAGTGGTGAATGTTGGTGGCAAATCGGTGAAACTGCAGGTTTGGGATACAGCAGGACAAGAACGCTTTAGGTATCGCTCAGCTGTGGATCCGTTAACTGAATCGTACCTTATTTCGTTTCGAAATTTTTGTTCAAGGTCCGTTACGAGAAGTTATTACAGAGCTGCAGCGGGAGCGTTGCTTGTCTACGACGTTGCTAGTCGCGAAAGTTTCAACAATCTGTCTGAGTGGCTGTCGGATGCGAGGAAGTTGGCAAGTCCTAATATAGTTATACTCCTGGTGGGAAACAAGAAAGACTTGGAAGAGGAAAGGGAGATACCTTTCTTGGAAGCCAGCCGGTTTGCACAGGAAAACGGTGAGTTAATGTGTGAAATTCATATTCGGGAATGCTGACCAACTGAGTTCACCTAGTCCGGTTACGATGCTTTGACTTTTTTAAGCATATAATTTTTGTTACATATGCGAGAAAGTTCATCGCATATCTTGCGATGATTTCTAGAATTGCATTCATTTATGCTTGTTTGAAGAGCAAATTTCCGTACGTTCATTGCTGTACGTGTAATAGGGTATGCATACTTTATATTTCCATTCAGAAATAATGTTCCTGGAAACCAGCGCTTTAACTGGTGATCATGTGGAAGAAGCCTTCTTGAAATGCTCACGAACCATTCTAGCCCGGATTGATGCTGGTGAACTAGATCCTGAAAGGATAGGCTCCGGTATCCAGCTTGGCGATGCAACGTTGAAGAAGATACGACAACAGCAACAGCTTAATGCGAAGAATGAATGCTCCTGTTGAACATTATAGTGTCCGAAACAGAAATCTGAGATTTGATTGGCGAAATTCTCTTGGAAGTTGTGAAAGATTCACATTTTGTACATCTAGAAGAGGGCGGAAGTTCGAAGCGCGAGGAAGTCGTTGGTGAACGCGGATAGTCATTTATCTGCGGATGGGATTTAGTTCTTCGATTAAAATGGTTATGCTTTAGTGTTCAATTCAGTGATATTCTCATCTGCGTTGACCGTTCATTCCTAGTGCTTGCGAAAAATAATGTTTGTCGACAGTATTCGGTTGTAGAAGACGAAATTGGACGCCTTACCTCACCTTACTTACTTCATAAGTTTGAACGGATCGCTGTTGATACTCTACATATGGGTTGCTCTGAAATTCCAATAACGTGTTGTGAAAGCTTGTACCGCATTTTGATGATCAGTTCTTTATTCTTCGTCTTTCTTTTGCTCAATGTGAACTGTCGCCGGAAGTTATGTCAGCGTGTACACGTCTTGGACAGAAATTGTTCCAATGGGTTCGGATTGGAGAAAAGTCCAGTGCTGTGAAAACAGTTCCTGTAGATTATATAATTCAACTGGAAATGACTTCGAGGACAGGATCCTGAACTCTTTCTTTGAAGGTCGAAAGAAGTCACTGAACGATGAAATCGACGTTTGTCGATGGATATTAGTATTTGAGCATGATCTGCGGAGAGGAAACAACAAAAATCTGTATTTAGTTCTTCTTTTATTTAAAATGAGTGAGTTAATGTCCACTCGCGCGCGACGTTGTCCTGTGATGCCCGCTTTGTTTTGGATGCTTTGCACGCTATTGTGTACCGCCCCGATCCTTGTCACGTATTTAGTACCGTCGGGTTTTTCGATTTTCGTAATGCAATGGAGTTAATAGAAAGATATGCATCAGCCGAAATGATTTAGGATCTCTGCGATTTTGTAAGGGAGGAAAACAGTGGTGAACGTTTATTTTTATATGCATTCTAGGGAATCTGATCGTGTAATTCATTCGTCCTGAGTTTTATTTTGTGACGCGAAGCAGTGGAAAACCATGCCTGACAGTAAGTTTCGAGTGTTGCATGCCTTTTGTGTTGTATATACTTATTAATGTAATTCATCTTCGCAGACGAGGCTTTTATGAATCCCGTGGCTCCGCCAGGGTACGAAGACCACAATCTTTCTCAGTAAGTCATAATTCTTCAAATTAATTTTCATATTCTAACACTCATTTTTATTGCTTGATTTTCTCATCTCTGCCGCTTATTTTTTTGCAGGAGTGTGCGGAACAAGCTTAGCAATGCGGATTTTCGTAAACTGTTGATGACCCCAAGGAGCACTGCGCCTTCGGCTACTGCTACTCCAGGACTTGGTGCGACGCAATCTCATCACGGACAAGGCTCTCACGTTCATCAGAAGATAGATATTAGAGGTGGCAGCGATGCTAAAGCAGAAAATAGGAGGAAGAAGAAGCAGTGAGTTTATCCAGAGGTTAAAGAGACCCAGTTTATTGTGATACCTGTAAAAAAAAATTTCGAAGATGTTATTCCCAAAACTGGTATGTCTTCGTGAGACTCATTCCTCATTATCGTCCAGCTCAATATTGCTAATTACTTTTCTATGTTGAGCAGGAATTGTATGATTCTTGAACCTGATCTGAAATTATTCGATGTAATCCAACCCAATCTATGTTATCTGACCCAAACACGCAACCCATCTGTAAAAGTATAAAACTCTGACGAAACCGTAAGTACGGTACACCTTTTTTCTGCCCAGTTATTGCTGATGTAACGTAACCTTATATCCAGCCTAATTTGATCAAATAAGATAAAATTAAATCATAGTAACACTTGAGTATTGGCGAATGAAATCACAGTCCGTAAAGAACCTACTCGTATGTTCCGGCTTGTGAGTTCATACGCTTGAATTTTTCACAGAACGTTTCTTGACCTGCTTATCCGGACTTTAGAGCCTTACAAGTATCGAATTACTGAGTACAATACTGTGAATTACAGGTACTATGCGAAGTTGAAAAAGCAAGAAGATGATGTCTTGGCAGACCTTGCCAAGAAATACCGAGATCGAGCTGCTGAACGGCGTGAAGACATCAAGGGCACCGAGGAAAGTGATACCCAGGCACAAATGGCTGGTGGATATCGTGCCGTCGCTCCCGATGCCAAATCGTTAGTTTTTTTTTCTTTCAACCTTGTTTAGTGAATAAATTGGCGGCCTTTCGGAAATTATATCCCAAGCTATGAACGATCGTAACAACCAATTGTCAATGAATTGAGTGGTCAATTTATTTAGTGGCTTGGATAAGGCTGAGCGTCGTCGGCAGATGATCCAAGAATCCAAGTTCTTGGGTGGTGATATGGAGCACACTCACTTGGTAAAAGGTCTTGATTATGCGTTGTTGCAAAAAGTTCGAAGTGAAATAGAAATCAAGGAGAAAGTAGAAGAGGAGGAATTGGAAGCGCTGGCAGATGTTAAACCAGTTCCTAATCAGAAACCCATCCCAAGAACGACTGTTCCCGCTCATGATAAAGCCGATGAGCCACAATTCCGTACTAAGATCGGGAGGAATATTCATAGGTGAATTGTCTAATCTCACTTCGATTTTCAGAGGGATTTTACTGTACTGTACTTCAAATCTCGTTCATTTGCGAAATTACCAGGTTGTTGTTCGACACGGTTATTCCTGAACGGAACGAGTTGTTCTTGCCTGGCAGAATGGCGTATGTAATCGACTTGGAAGATGAGTTCGCGGATAGTGACATCCCAACGACAACGGTGCGGAGCAAAGCCGACTGCCCTCATCTTGAAGTATGTTAACTTGCTGAAATTCTCTGTTGATCTGACGCTGAATTTTTAAAAATGTGTTTCCAGGCTCAAGCGACGTTGAGCACGAACGATATTGTGATTAACAAACTCACTGAAATTTTGTCCTATTTACGGCAAGGCGGTGGTCGTGGTGGAAAGAAATTAAAGAAGAAAGACCGACAGAAACTCGAAGAACTCAAGGTATGCACCTCGAATATAAAGAAAAATATGTGTAATATTCAATTGCAACGCGAAATGTTAGAAATTTGAATTTTATTTCTCAGGTGAAGGCGTTTGACGAACCTATTTTCAATGACGCTGGCGATTATGACCCGCATTACGGTTCCGACAAGTGAGTGCATGCTTTCAAAATTGAATGATGATTCTGGCTCATGAATTGTCACTTAACAAAATTTTCATTCACAGGAAGAAACCTATCCGAGACAAAGATTCTTACTTCGACAAGCCTGTCGCTGAAATGGAAGCCGAAGAGCGACGTAAAGAAAAAGAAATGCAGGACAAATACGATTGGAAGAATATCCGAAAACAAAAGGAAGTTTCGGATGCTGTTGTTAATGAAAAGAAACAGTGTGTATATTCAGGAAAGGAAACGTTTCCAAATTGTATTTATCGCCGGTATGTTCCAGAATTGAAGCAGAGAAGAAGCGTCAAAAGCAGATCATGTCTCGCTTGGATACAGTTGGTTACGCTGAGTGTTATCCTGGGCTGGAAGAAATGAACGATGCGATTGAAGATTCGGACGACGAAGCCGACTACACAAAGATGGACATGGTAAGTTTTCCATCCTCATGACCGACCTTGAAAGACTGGTATTGTGCGAAATTTATCTTTTTTTACCATTATTTTTAAAGAATCCCAGGACTCGTATAGCAGCATGTTATATATTTATACTGCAGTGCAAATGAAAAATAACATGTGCCAGAAAGGTTTTAACTATGAGTGAAAAATTACACTAAGTGTGTATTTCGCTTATCATTTTATTCATGATGGTGCATTGTTTGGGAAAGCTACCATGACGACCAACCTAACCGAACAGTAGTTCGTTAGACAGAAAGATTTCAAATTTACTGTTGCGTGCTTGAATCCTTGCATATATCAGCTGCTGTTTTTGAGACAACGCGAACTAAATGTCCAGTTGCGGTAATTCTCTACAGTCTTTGAAGCAATTCTACTGCCTAAAAATAATAAAATACCCAGAAGGGTACTTTTTGACGCATGTACTGTATAGAAAAAAGAAGATCCATAAGGGCCGGAAAGTTTTAAAGTGATCGCAAAATTTGAAAAATGTATTTTATTTTAGGGCAACAAAAAAGGTCCAGTTGGGCGATGGGATTTCGATACGCAAGAAGAATACAGTGATTACATGAGTCAAAAGGAAGCGTTGCCGAAAGCTGCCTTCCAATATGGTGTCAAGATGGCCGATGGTCGCAAGAGCAAGAAATTGCCGAAAAATGATAAGAACGAACGTGCGGAACTCGATCGGGAGTGGAAGAAAATTCAAGGAATGCTCGAAAAGCGAAAAGCTGGGGGCGGTAGTTCTTCAGGGTAATGTCTTCGACAGAATTGCAGAAATGTTCCAATTTTTTTGAAGAGCATAAATAAATATGTATATATTTTTTTTCTCTACAGGGATTCGAAGAAGCCACGACACTGATCTTCTCGACGTCGAGTGTTCCATTGTATGAACGTTCATCTTCATTATGCGGTGTACATTGAGAATAGTGTGAATGATTATTGCTGTCTTTCAAAAGTTCCACCATCCAATTTTCGTGTGTCCATCGTGGTCTTTTTCTTCATTACAGGAGAATATGAGATCGCGGCAAGAAGTTTTTTGGTGAAAAAAATGATGAATTTTCAGCGGATGTTTCAAGATTTGAATCCCAGGTAATCAAGTGAGGGTTGGTGGTGGACAAAGATGTCTCTGTGGTTTCAAAATAAGCAGAGGTCAGCGAGTGATACTCACTCTTTTGTAATGGATGCATGCACGGCCGTTTTGAAAATATCGGCTTTTTCGTAGCGAGCACCATTTCATTTGAGTTGTGATCACTTGCTGATTCTTTTCAATCCTTTTTGGCTGTATAGATAGATTGTTGCTACGGGTGGTTGCGAAAACTTCGTTTGAACCTGATTAGTGCCTCAGTGCCTGGAATGTATTTTACCCCGCAATGCTAATATTGTGCAAGAATTGTCAATGTTGAGACTCTTCTCAATTTTCTAGCCCCTTAAACTTGAAAAAAAAGCTGATGAAGGCGCGTTTCTTAGTTTATGCCGAGAACTATTTGCCAGCTTCATTGAAGAAGGCGCAATTTTCAAATTATCATCGCCTCTACCACGGTTCATTGAAATCCCAAACCGCAGATAGAGGTTCGGTTCAATAAAAAATGAAGACTGAATTAACGTTGCGAGCAATATTCTGATGAACATGTTACTTCGGAAACGCCAACTCCACAAAGAGCCAGATTTTCTCTCACATTTGCACTTCGAATGATCTGATTTTCGTGATAAAGTGATATACGTAATGTTGTAAACTTGACCTCATCGGGTGAGAGATATAAATGAGATATTTAAAATTTTCATGCGTGCACCACGGTGCGCATATTGGATCACTTATTGAAGTATAATTTTGCATGCGAATTCAAGGCGCCATTTATTATTTCTTGAACGCATCATGATCTTGATGATCAAGTTAGAATTTTCGATTTTATGTCTGTGTAACTCAAGTATGTACTGCGAAGCACTTATGATTTTCTGTTGTATCGCGCGCGGTATCGATGACACTAGGTTTATGAAGATATATTTTTTGAGTCACCCACTCAATGAATTGAAGTTTTAATCTATGAAAAATTGCTCCTTGATATACTGTACATTAGTTCGAAACCAAAGGCGTTCTCCAATCGATTACGTTTCTTTTTTGTTTCAGTAAGTTGGTGGTGTACTCCTGCTTGATGGTTTTCACTGCGCTATTCGCATTAAAGCTGGATGGAAGTATAAAATGGAGCTTCTGGACCGTTTTTCTGCCTCTTTGGATCTGGAAATTGCTTGTATTTGCTGGTGGACTAGTCGGAAGCATAGTTTGGCTCAAATCGCAGGTACTTCATTGGATATTCTTTAAACAGTTTGAACCATTCTGGGTTTCCCTGAAATGTTGATGCGGCTTGCGAAGTTGAAAGTATTTTCATCTTCTGTAATTTTTTTTTTTTTTTTTATGAAATCAGGCAAGGCGGGAGGGAGATATGGATGTCGAGTTTAAGGCGATGATCGTCTGCCTCGGAATGCATGTCTTGCTGGTGATGTTCGAAGTCCTCGTTTGCGCCCAGCTTGAATCGGGTTCGAAGCGTTACCTCTGGACCCTGACATTCGTTCCTCTCCTACTTTTGTCGCTCGTTTCCATTGCTGTTTGTCTGTGGGCAGTGAAGCACGATCGGGCTTTTGAACTGGAGCTTTTTTGCTCCGTGAATGTTGTCCAGTTCGTTTTCCTTGCGCTCAAGCTCGATGGGTGAGTTGTCATTATTCCAAACTATTCAGTTTAAATTTGTTTATCCATTCGGTACGTGAGAAATTTCTCAAACGCTTCTCACAATGCACTCGGCTATCCTCTAGATTCAGTGCAATTACTGAATTTCGCTACTGGACCCAAAAAAAAGCGGAGTATTTCGGGAGGGAAATTAGTGTGATGTATTCTCTTATGATGTAATGGACAGTAGAGAACCTTCATTTAATCTACCGTGATCCTTGTTCTGGAAATGTATGTCAGGGATTTCCAATTAATATCGAGGTACAGGTGGCGATAATACTGTATCCCCCTTCCTCTCCCGAACACCTTTTTTTTAGAATGACGCGAGAAAATGTTTTTTGTTTCAAATTTTATCTTCTTTCTTGAACACAAATTTCATGATCCTATTACTTGAACGCCCCAAACTATTCAGGGTCAAGTAGCGCTGGTTTGTTTTCAACCTTTTTGAGGCATGAGCCACTTTTTATCCACTAAAACAGTTGCGTAAAACTGGTGACTTGAAATGTGGGTGTAAATAATATAATAGACCGTATGTTCTGAGATATTCTGTACAGTACTTGAAGATCCTCTTAATTACCTTTTTAAATCAAATTTTTTTATGGAATTAGTGATCATCATAATTCATAAAATTTTCAAGGTCTTGAGGATTTAAATTAAGTTGAAACAGGGAATGTTGAAGAATGGATTTTTAGCAGAGAATTCCATGTGTTGACAAGAGTAAAAAAATTTTGCAAGCTTTGGAGGCTTAGATAAGGTATTGAAAAACCCACATAGAAATTTCAAGCTGTGCAGAGTCATAAACACATTTTTAGGTTTCAAAGTCTCAACATTTGTGTGCTCTTTGGCCATCATTTTTTGTAAGAAAAAGTGAATGTTCCGTTAATCTTCTAAATAAATCATTTATAAACTTAACTAGGATTTAAAAAATAAATTTTTATAAAAAAAATTTGTCAAATATTTTGTAATAATGCATATGCAAGGGTTCAACCTTTTTGATTCTTAATTTTGTTCTTGTTTGCAGAACTTTTTCCTCATTTTGCGAAGCCTTTCAGTTCATTCTTTTGAAGTTTTATGCACAAAATTATCCATTAAATTATACAACAAACCTAATTTAATTTTGGAATGATATGAAGATGTGCTGCTCCCTAATTGCTATGCTTGAAGCAGTATTACTCTTGATGCACAGTTTAAGAAATTCTGGATTCAGAAAAATAATTGCATATCATTGGATTATGATTAAAATTACTTTTTTGTTAGGATTTGATATTGGCATAATTTTAGGAACGGTCTCAAGATTGCCTTGGATTTTTGGCAATAAATTGATGAGGTAACCTTATTAATAAAATGATGAGTTAACCTTATTAATGAAACAAAATAATTGTTTACTACAAGTACAAAATAATTTGTTTATTTTCATGTGATCAACAGGGTTTTTGTCTTTTGAAAGCTGCATGGAAAGCTTGAACATTTTTTTCTTCAATTGTCACCAATTTACTAAATGAGTTAGGAATAATCCAACCACTAAACAACATCCAAGCCATTTTTTGGATTCCCTGACAACTCGAACAGTACAACAATCTATAACTCACCAAAGGCAACAAGTCCGGTAATTTTTGCATCTTCAATTTTTTCATTTCATTTTTCAAAATCGTAGCCCAGGAAAATTTGTAATAATTTGCCTAGATTCTCTCATTAATTGAATTAATTAATTGCATTAACATTAATTGCATTATGTTCTTGGATTCCTTTTTTACACTTGCAAAATAGTGCTTGTCTTCTGCTCGATAGGTGAACAGTATGAATATTTTTATTCTGAAAAATGTGAAACTTTATTTGGAAAAACATGTTTGGAATTGAAAGGAAGGGCAGACAGTTGCACATCCTCTTGGTGCGGGGCAAGGTAGAAAAACTCCACATTCGAATCACCAATTTTTCACTGTGCCATACATTTTTGAATTATATCCTGAAATATCATGCTGAGGATACTTGTCTGCCCATTTTTGAATCCAGGAAATATTTTTCAGCATTAAAAAAGAATTGCACACTGTTTCACTGTTCATCCATTGAGCAGAAGACAGGCACCATTTTGCAAATGTAAGAAATCAACCCAGAAGTACAATATAATTAATGTTGGACAAGAGGGAATCTAGGCCAAAAAATACACATCTTCCTGAGCTAAAATTCTATAAAAATGATAATACAGTAATATTAAAAATGAGAAATTAAACTAGTTTTTGCCTTTGCCGAGTGAGTTCCCATTTTTTGTATTTTTGGGGACAGTAGTCGCGTACCACCGGTTGAAAAGCCCTGGAGTAGCGCGTAAATTACCCTGTAGATTGAAGGAGAGTTCAATTGCAGTACTGCATTCTTAACCAGCCGATACAATGCATGCATTCTGTGATTCACTTGAAAGGCTTTTAATCCAAGATTTTGATGACGAAAGATGCGTGGAAAAGTCTTGGGTGTTTCACATGTTTCTTGACAATAGTTGGAAACGTTTTAATGCGGTCAGTAAATTGAAGTGTTGAGTGAAATGCTGTACCGTATTGTTTCTCAGGTACATTACATGGAGTTGGGAAGTAGTCTTTATCCCGCTGTGGATAATTATGTGTGTCTCGCTGGTTGCCGTGCTCTACTCGCTGGTTTTTGCGTCCCTCCTGTGGCGAACGACTGAAGTGAATCAGCACGACAGACGTGCCTCTTTGCATACAGCCATCGCTTATGCATTTCTTGTCCTTCCTACGCTCGTTTTCCAGGTTTGTTCACCCCGTCTTCGAAAAGAGTTGCATTGAAGATGTAGTTCAACAACACGGTTGCCCAACAAAATCATTCGGGAGATTCGATCAGTGTTCTCACGAATGTTTCAGGATGCCAATTGGAGACTCAGCGAACCATGTATTTCTAATTTTAATATTTTATAGCTGTAACAGCATTACAGTGGCTACCAGGGTTGTTCAGGGAAAAACTGCCCATAAAAAAGCTCCCACTTGCTTTTTAACTTTTCAATTGTTGGACTGCTGATTACGTGAGTCCCAGGAGTTCAGGTCCTATTTTGAACGAATCCTCAATGTGGCCTCCGTTCTTTTTGACAATATGGTAAATGCACTGAATCAGAACTTTTGGAATTTAGAATAACGCAAGAATACAAATCAAAATGCAGATGATGGAAATTACAGTATGGGTAAATTTTTTTGTTATTTTTTCAATGGTCGTGATTGTCCATCAAATTGACATGATCATTTACTGAATACCGTATTAAACACACAGCATTATAGTTCAAGCGATAATAGAATCAATTTTTATTGAAGAGTGTTTGTTCTTGTAGGTGGTTCCTCAAAATTTTCAGAAGATATCAACTTTTAAAAAGCTTTTTCGTATCTTAGCCCTTCATAGTCTCCCAATTAATCTTTTCTTTCTGCTGAAAATTGTGCGTTATTATTTTACCAGGTACTTCTGGCAAACAAGTTGGACGGACAAGAAGCATCCTTCAGTTTCCTTGCGGTTGTCACGCCCCTGTTCGTTTCGTTCGCAACGCTGATTTTCCTTGCGTTTGAGTCCAAAAGTGGAAATCATTGTGAGTTGATGATTTCAATATGTTCATTACTTTTTGATATCTTTTTTTTTTGTACAGGGTGGTTTGGCATCAGGAAGGATTTCTGTCAATTTCTACTAGGAATTTGTCCGTGTTTGCAAGAATATGGCAATGTATCATATTCTTTACAATCTCCGAGCGAAGGACGGCGATCAAGTCGACGTGGACGAGGTATGTACCCTCGTGTTTTGATCCTGTAAGATGTAGTTGACTCAATTATACAGTATATGACCGGGCTGAGGTAAAGATGCCCTCGTCTTCCGGGAAGATTTATTTTACTTGATTTATTTTGCGTTCTTTTGCTTTTAAATAAATGGGTGGAGTCCTCCAGATTTAGATCATCTGCTATTCGTTGAGTCTTATTTTTAATTTTTATAGTATGAAATATAAAAAAAAACCATTTGTGCGTGCATTGCTTAACTCAACATCTGCTGCATTATTCATTGAAAGATGAGATTGCACGTGTCAAAGGAGAAGTTTAAAATTCTTGGTCAAAGTCAAATTTTTTGCATTTTCATACTTGAGAAGCTTTTTTTTATTATTTAAAAGCTATGATTTTAAGTAACCAATTAATTCAAGTGTTTTCCCTCCCCATTTATTCTTTCTTTTTTTATTCTGAAATGCAGAAAGAGGTACTGAACTGTTGGTTTATTGTCCCATCAAATTTTGTGGCTCGAAGCAAAGCTAGCCCTACCGCAAGAGAGGTAATAAAATTAATTCCGAAAGCCGTACCTCAGAAAATAACGCCCATGAGTTCATATGGTCTATCGGACTATCCCACTTATCTTTCGAAATTGTTCTGCGGCCGATTTAAATCATATCAATCCTATAAAAACATTCTCATAAAGGCACTGCTAGAAATGTCTGCAGCAATACTTACTGCAAAACTGTAAATTCAGATTTTATATTGAAGCATGTACTTCTTGAAGAAAATCCTTGAATGAATATAATATTAAACACAAAAAAAGACAAGAAACAATTTTGAACATAAGAAGTGTTAGCCAGCCATATTCCTTGTTTGTTCGTGAGATTTTCATTTTTTTCGTGAAGCATATGGCGTGTTGGGGCTCGTGTCTGAATTTTCCAGTGATTGATGATCACTTACCTTATTATTACAGTATTTGTGTAATGAGCATGAGCTGGCGTATTGGGCACGATGAACTTAATTTCAGTGCAGAATCTCAGGATGGAAGCTTTTACTTTCGTCAGTAAAATAATATTCCTCCGAAAAAATTCATAAAATCATACTGGCAAATTTTATTTATAGGCTGGGTTTTTTTGTTGGCACTCGATTCTGGTTTACTGAATGAGAGGCTGGCCTGCTAACTTCCTTTCTTTTGTAGAGTATTTCTTGCTTCATGGGATGGAATCTGATAATACTGTACAGTAGTTACATTTTAAAAGTACGTGCGACTTCGTAAAATAATCCTGTTTCTTCTCATTTATAGACTCCATGGATGGAAACACTGATCGGTCCGTCGGAAATGTTTCCCGCCTCAAGAAACCCGAACTGCGGGCAGTTATGCCAGTTGTCCACATTGACATGCCTGACTGAAATGGTGCAGCGAAGAATCGTATTTTGTTTCATAGCTGCGGTAAAGGAGGAAATCTCTGACGCAATTTGGCTGTGTGCATGCTTCTCCTTCAGACAAGATGCTGTGGAAAGTCTTAAGAAAACTTTGTAAAGTGTATCACGAATTTATCTAGTCAGTGATGTGTGGTTGGTGCATTTTTATTGGATTGCGTGTTTGGGTTTGTGAGCGACGATTAATTTTTTCTGTTGTGCGAGAAGTACGAGAACATGATTTCGTTGCACATTTTTTGATCAATTATTGAACGCCGCTTCCGAGCTGTTGCCATCTGTTATATATTGTTCAAATTTTTTTTTTAGATTGTATCATTTGTTGTTTCGAATTATGCCCGCTGTTGGATGCGTTTGTGTCGCGGAAGATCAGGATTTTGCGTTCTTGAAGAGACTCGCGGACGAAACGGAAAAGGATGGCTGGAAACTGGAATACTCGAAAAATTCCGTCAAAGTTTGGATGAAACCTGGCTGTAATTCAAACTTCAAAATTATCAAGGTTTGTCCTCTGGCATTTCTACTGAATCGGTGTCTCGTTTATTTGTTCACTAGATGAAATTTCATAATTAACTTTCAATTATCGAATACTCATCGGCATTCCTAAAAAAAATTTTTTTTAATAATGATGGAAGAATTGTGTTGAACGGTGTTCATGTGGGAGTGTTTCCAGAGATCGTCAAGAAAAAGACAGCTGTTGAGGCGCTTGAATGTGACCTCTTGTAATTTGATTTTATTTATTTTTGCTTATTTACGTATTTAATGAAAACTGATATCCCTCTAAATTTATCATAGAAACTGTGGTTGTTTCATTGTGTACAAAGAGGGTTATTACCTGTATTTACTTGAGTACCACGCGCACATTTTTTCTCATATTTCAGAAGAAAAAAGGGGTGCGCATCATAAGCAGGTACAAATTTTCCAAGAAGTTTTAGGAAGTGAAGTGTGCGTTATACTTTATTACAATGGAGAAAAACAAGTGTAACAAGAAAACTTTTTTTTACAGAAAAAGTTGAAAATTGATGAGATTTCTGTTCAATTCATGTCTAAAGTCAAATCATTTGTTTCTATTTGCAAAATTTTGTGGGTTTAGAGTCACTAGAAATTGGGGTGCGCGTCTTACTGAGGGATAAGATTTTAGCAAAATTTCCAACTGAAAACCCTTGTGCGCGCCTTACTTGAGGGCGCGTAGTACTTGAGTAAATACGGTACTTTCATTCCGCAGTTATTAATGTTTTTCAATAATTAGATAATTCTTCAAAAACTTGAACGCCGAAATCACCTTTGCTGCACTTGTCGGTTGTAGGACAAGCGCGGTTCAAGAATGATGAGGGATATCTCGGAAGTCTTGCAGATATTAAAGCATGAGGCTTTTCATTTTGATCATTAGGTTTGTTGATGATCAAAATAAAATACTGTCTAAATGGAGGCTCCGGAAATAATTTTTATCTTAATTTTTTATCTATTTGTTGCAGGATGGCATTTGATTTATGAAATGAAACACTTGTCTGAAAATTGGTCGAAATTCCGGTGTCTGCCTATGATGGATATTATTGACTGCATGACTTCTGAAGATCGCTTATTATAAGATGATTTACTGTGTCTTCTTAAAGTGTGCTTGATTTTCGATGGGATTTCGTGTATAGCACGAAGTGTTGCATTTTGTTTAATCAGCTGTGCGGTGTATTGAGTGACGTGCCACCGTCATTGTTGTTCGACGTCCTCCACGATCCGAACTACCGGAAGGAGTGGGACACCCACATGATCGAATCTTTCGAGATCGGTTATCTGAACCCAAACAACGACATTGGCTATTATGCATGTAGGTCTTCATTTCATGCATTATTTCCTTCCGCCTTTGAAGGGAAAAAATAACTATATTGAACGCTGTTGTACCTTTTCAGACCTCGAAAAACTCTGTCTTCAATAATTTACTTTTTTAATGTACTGTACTCGTATGTCTCGGTGTTGGAATGGTTTTTTTCTGCATGATACGATGTTTAATGATTTTTTGTTGTTGAATTGTTGGTGATGTACACGTTGAAAAAATCTGAAAACTGATGGGTTTTGTAAAGAATTAGGACAAAGGAAACCGTGATTGAAAGCGCTGGCCACGTGTTCGCATGTGTGAAGGGTTTTTTTCGTTGTAAACTTTGACGTCACGAATTAATTGTCTTTGCCGTAAGTAAAGTCTTCTTAATTAGGTTTCCGAATAGCGAACCCACGTTGTCTGCTTGTGTTAGTTAAAATGTGCCAGATTTGGTTCCGTTTAGGTTATGTGGAGTCCCGTGGCATTAGTTGTTACTTTCAGTACTGTTTGGTTTTCTTTCATTGAACAGGCGACTCGTGCTTGACTGATTGAAGAAAACCGAATCGGTTTACAGAACCGCTTTACCAACAATTTCTATCGAAACTTTTGCTCGGTTTGCGATTGAATGTTCTGCTGACAGGCTGACAGTCTGTTGAAGCCCTTGAAATTACATTTTGAAAATGTGTTCGCCTCTCACTTGCAGTAAAATGTCCACCGCCGCTGAAGAACAGGGATTTTGTTGTTCAACGATCTTGGTTGGATGCTGGCAACGAATATTTGGTTCTGAATCACTCCGTGTTCCATGAGAAATACCCGCCGAGGAAAGGCTTTGTTCGTGCTACTTCCTACATAACAGGTTTATTTCAATAGACGCTTTCAACGCTTCTTCATCCGACGTTGTTGAATATTGCTGATATTTTTTTTTTGAGGGATAAAGAATCTTTATTCAATTTTTACATGGCCGATTTTTGATTGAGCCAGTTCAACTTGGAATCTGAAGATATTATTTTGCTGCAGAATTACATTTTAACGCGGATGCAAATTTTGAGTAATGAAACGTGTTGCTCAGTAAAAAATTGTATACCGACAAATCGTTGATCGTTCTGAATTCTGAAACGTGAGTATTCTCAGGATACATCATTCGTCCGAGCGGAGAAAACGATTCAGAGCTGTGGTATGTTTCACAAACGGATCCCCGGGGTAAATTGCCGCCGTGGTTGGTTAACAAAGTTACCCACATATTCGCTCCTCAGGTAAGCCAAAGCTCAAAAGACGCGATATAATTAAATTAAATTACTTTAGACAATTTTAAATAAAATGGTTTAAATCCCATCGTTCCCTCGATAGATGATTAAGCGGTTAAAAATTGCTGCACACGCTTATGGAACGTGGAAAGCTTTGAACTCGCCTCATTGGAAACCGTGGATCAATCCGGAGCAGATTATCATCCCCAGGATCAATTTGCGCGAGGTGTGTACACGTGGCGCCTCCGAAGATCTTTCCAAAAAAATATTTGAATACATCTGTTGGATCTATTTTTGCAATCCGTTATACTCCTAGTTTGTGATACTGCATTTAAAACCATGTTTCATATACGGTAAGCCCCTGGCCCTGGCTATAGTAGTATGCCACTTCATGTTTGGATGCACTGTATACGGAATTACTGGGTTTGTAACGGGGTCCCCGCGCGACGAAAGCCCGGGACACGAAAGCCCCGCGCGACAATAGCCCTGACACGAAATCCCCGCCATACCCGCGCACAGCTGTAACGAAAGCCCCGCCCGAACATTTTTTTAGGACTGGTAGTCTTCGGTAGTCAGTTTGGTAGTCGCCGCTGGTTAAACTTCATTACTTTGCTACTGATTGAGGGAAGTACACGAGCTCTTGAAGAAAAACAATGATTTAAAAAAAATGAAACAACACAAATAACAAAAGATTACAAAAAAATTCAAAAAAAGAAAAAAGGGGGAACAGTTTTTATTTAAAAAAAATTAAGAGTCTTTGAAATATTTTCCAAGAAATCCGAGCATTCAATAAGTCGGCTTTGATAATCTTTGCACAATTGACGCAGTTTTTTCTGGCAATCTCTTTCAAAAGTCGACACTTGCTTATGTGGAATGACACCATCTTCGTCAAATTTCTTCAGCGTTGTAGCAACTGATGCAGCGTCTTGTTTCAGGCAGTGAATTAATAGCCAAATGGTGGGATTTTTCTTTCCAACCCGTAAGAAGAGTTCTCTACAGATTTTCTCATAAAAAGATTGCAAAGGCTTGGGTATCAAGGGTATGACTCTGCCAGAGTTGCAATTGATGGCGATGACATTCCAAGGTAATTTTCAGATTTTGCAACATCCCTTTGCAAAACAGTATTATACAACAGTATTTAGGGAGAAACTAAAATATTTCTAGCAATAAATTATAGTAACTTGATGATTGAGAGTTTCCAAGTTTCACTATTGAAGGGGACAATATAAACATCTGAAATAATTTTAGTAATATTCACTAATTTTCTAGTATTTTGACATCAATTACGTTCGTAGACAAAGAATCTGCAGAAGAAAGTCAGCTGCTCCAGTTGGACAACCATCAAGTCAAGCACTCAGAAAAATTGCCCCAGTTGTTCTCACCAGACAACCCCCAACATTTTTGCCACAGAAGTGGAACATTCATCAGGCTGTGCTCAATGATCTTGGCAGGACAAACAATTTCAGTGAAGCCTGGAATCGCTATTAGTGTAAATAAACACTTGTCCCGTTTTTTTCTTTTTTCTTGAAATTTTTTGTAATCCTATGTGATTTGTTTTGTTTCAATTTGTTATTGTTTAAAAAAAATCGAAGAGCTGGTGTACTTCCCTCAATCAGTAGCAAAGTAATGAAGTTTAACCAGCGGCGACTACCAAACTGACTACCAAGACTACCAATCCTGAAAAAAAGTTCGGGGATTTTGTTACAGCTGTGAGTGGGTATGGCGGGGATTTTGTGTCAGGGCTATTGTCACGCGGGGCTTTCGTGTCCCGGGCTTTCGTTGCACGGGGATAGTGACGGTTTCCCAAAAGCAGAAAACAATTTGTTCATTCAGAAAATGTTCAACCAAATTCTGAGGAATTATAAATTATTTAGAAGCCTTTTGTGATTATTACTCTCGTTCCAGCTGGTAACGTTCAGTTAAAATCTGTCGCGTTTCTGGATGAAATGCATGAATCTTATGCTCTTTCTTCTCCTAGGATTGCAATGGAGACGGAGTGCTTTCTTGTGCTGATCACGCACTTTTGCTCAAAAATCGAGGACTGGATTGCACAAGTGATGAAGCATCAAAAAAGAAGCTATATGAAGACCTGGCGATTTGCGAACAAGATCCAAACGCTGACCTGCCTCTGGATTTGGATCCTTTCCTCAGGAAGAAACAGGTTTCCCCTACTGGCTGATTTCTCCAGGCTTTTAAAAACGTGGAGGAATCTTGTGAAAATTGTAATTGTGTGTATACTGCACTTATCCAGTATAATTTAAATTTTACTTGTGTGTTAGCAGTGTTTTTTCCCGATATTTTGCTTGTCAAATAGTATTGCTCCATGGCATGGATATTTTTAAACTTATCAATTTTTGCTTTCTTCTAGCACAAATTTCCAAGTTTATTGTATTTCTGGATTGCCCAATTTTCTCTGAGCTCTGGTGGTGCGCTTTTCCCGATTTTTGTCCTCCACTTCCCCCAACTTTCCCCAATCTGTGCGCGGATTGGTTCCCTGAACTTTTAGGCCTTGGAGGCTCGATTTCCGCTGGCCTTGGAGCTTTGCCAGTTTGAACAGGAAAAGGATTTCTTTTTAACTGGGCAAGTACAAATAAAAGGGGGAGAGAGTTTCCCAGTTGAAGTGTGCCATCTGTTCCCTGAGCTCCTGATGTCATGCACCCTCTCTTCTCCAGGGCCCCAGCCGTCTTTACTGGTTCTGGGACAACTGTTACTCATTCTGTGTTGAACATAGAAGCCAAACCGACCTATAGGAGTTGTAACTTTTCCAAGTGGTTGATGGTTCGGTCTAGTGTTGAATAATCAAGTGGTGACTCGGTCAATGGACTCCCTTAATCTGACTCCCATGAGGAATTACACGTTAATTAAAAAAATATTTATAAACGCTGAACATATTGCAAGATTATCGCTGAACGAGGAAGGCAACGCTTCTTGTAACAATTGAGTGGCCCAATAAAAGTACTGTTACTGTATAAAAATTCAAAATGATGCTGGGAACAATATTTCCGAGGGCAATTTCCATATTTTCCGAATCAAGAAGGATGTTATTTCAAAGCCGTATACTTTTCGAAACAGAATCCGCTGTCCAAAGGAACATGTAATTGTGGTAAAAAGCCATAGCCCTTAATCCATAATCCGATTAATCAGACAGCTTATTATTTTTTGCCTCTGTTGAAAACTTGACGGAGAAATCGTCATTGTAACTCACGCAACCTTTCAGAGGATTCGTTAAACTATGAAATATCAGGAGAAATTGAAAATGAGGCTTAAAAGTTCAATTTCTAAGCAGTTTTATGTAATCTTTTGGATGATATAGCAATAGAGGTGAGCAAGAAATTCGAGATTCTACTGGAAATATTTGAGAAGAGAAACCTCGCTTTAAATTCACTTCCGTGCGACTTTCAGGCTTTTCATCGAGTTTTTCAATAAGATTCTCAATCGCGGTATAGTGACGAAGTACAGTAATCCGACTGGGCTCAAGATTGGCGAGTTGAAAACAAGTTCATTCCAGCATTCTTCCATTATTTATTATTCAGAAAATCAACTGAGTTTCTCGTAATTTTCTGTGTTTCATTTGGGTAAGATGTGGTCGAGTGAAGGTGAACCGAATTCTTTTGAATGAGTCGCTAAAGTTTTTCTTCATTTATCAATATCAGTTTCGACGTGTGGACGTTTACTAGTCGAATTTTTTTCCGAGTTACGGACATATTTGAAATTTGGCCAACCTTATTATTACAGCTGGGGGCTCAAAAGTTCAATGATTCAAAGAAATCTCGTCAAAACGAGACAGCGATGGAGACATTTGCAAAATTTTGCGTAGCATGGATATTTTTAAACTTATCTATTACTCCTGATATCATTTCACGCCATTTGTAAAATAACTAGCATCTCAGAAGCTGTTTAATCAAGATGAAGACAACTTCAGAAACTCCAGGTGAGAAAAACCTAGCAATTGATGCAATCTAGAAAAACGAACGCGCAACGTTCTTTTAAAATACAAAACGGAACAATGGCAAAATTTTCTTTCGTTGGACCTCAGAACAATATCTTGTATACCAAATTCGGCGAACGAAGGACTCATGTGGACTTCAGTGGGGATTGATTTTTGAACAAACTCGAATCAATTCAAAAAAATGCGGTATTAAAAACAGCTCCATTGATTCGAAATGCTGAAAATCACTGCTGTATATAGAGTACAAAGTTGTAGTTTCATAATGAAACGCGTATTTTATATTTTCATCTTCTGTTTTTCCAGAGAATTTGTGAGAAATAAAGATGTGTTTCGTCAATGAGGTGCACCTTTCTATTCGTAGCCACCTGTATTCGAAAGGTAAGTGTCAATTACTGGAAAGAATCAATTAATGGAAAGTAATCGATTCACATAGAAAATAAAGCTGACCATGTGGTGAATGAAGAATTTTCTGGATGCGATGCGAACATCGGAATCCTTCCGCAATTCGGACGGCGGCATCGAATGGCGATTTATCAACGGTTTCATTGTTCCTTTTATTGTCAATTTCTTCCAGGACAGTACTTGAACGTTTGTCGACTGGAAAAAGTAATAAATATTATTTTCAGAACATAGTTTTATGTTCGAGAGTAATCAGAAACGTATATTAACCGTAAACTTTCGATTTGGTTCCCCTTGCTAAAAAAAAAATAGGTGAAATTATAGCACTGAAATGCGGCGCAGACCCATCGCAGAAGATTTCTGGCTCTCAAGCGATTCACGAAGCAGCTTTCAATGGATTCGCTGCAGTGGTTGAAGAGTTCCTGAAATACGGTTCTGATCCCAATGCCAAAAAAGACGATGGATGGGCGGCGATGCATTTGGCAATGCGACCTGGAATTCACGCTCTTTCTGTCATCAAGGTATACACTTTTCTGGGATTATACTAAGCCATGCGCTTATCGTGTCAATTACAGTGGATCACCGCATAATAATGAAATTAATCCGTTTTGGAAACATGAAAGAGCAGTAGATCTGAGCTTCCTTGTGTCTTGTTACTTTCTCTGTCATGAAACAGACTGAGTGTCCTAACAATTCTGTGAACAAGCTTACTTTGCTACAGTAGAAACCCTCAACAAATCCTTATGTCACAATACCCTCAATTTTGTGCCAGGACAAAGGGTGCCCTTAAATTGTAGTTCAACTGATTTCTTTCAAAAAATTTCACAGAAATTTTGGATTTTTCCAGGTTTTGCTGGACCAAGGAGCCGACGTGAATTTGCTGACAGATTGGACCAATTATTCACCTCTAGACTTGGCCAAAAACTCAAAAATGTCGCCTGAAGTCATGCAGTTCGGGGAGCAAAAACCTCTGCAGAAATTCTCGCACCATCCTCGTCGCCCCCAGCACACCCCTACACCGGCACACGCCTGCACTTCGCTGCCCGTTTCGGCAACGCTGCTGCAGTGAAAAATCTTGTCAAGTACCCCGACATTTCCAGCTCTCAAGTGTCGGCTTTCGACCCCGAAGGTGCGATGCCGATTCACGAAGCCGCATTCCGTGGATTTGCCGATGTTGTGGAAACCTTGTTGAAGGCCGGGGCGGATCCTGATGCAAGGAAATGGGATGGTTGGGCATCCATTCATTTGGCTCTTGTGGGAAATGGAATAGATCCTACTCCTGTCCTTCGAGTTTTGCTCAATTATGGCGCCGATGTGTACTTGAAAACGCCCGAAGGATTGAGTGCGTTGCAATTGGTGGAGACAAATTTGCCCCACCGGGAGGATATCAAGACCCTTCTTCGCAGTCCGCCAGCTTCATCAGGTAATTGTGTACATGCATCGAAAAAAAAAAATGAATTGAGCTAATTTCCAACAATGAAACGCCTAATTACTTTCATGCATCAAACAAACAAGCAAAGCAGGCTTTTCTCAGGTTCCTGGATATCAACAATGGGACGAAATGAAATGAAAGGTCACCCATCAGCCAGTCGCCGAAAAGTCGTGACAAGTCCGACAATCCGAAGATAGACGCAGAAACCCGATTACCCGCTTTCTCACGAACTTCGCTGATGAAAATCTCTTGTGATTATTCTGGAATGTCAACTTGTTTGATGGACGCAAATCGTTGATTTTTACATGCAAATAATCCCTGTTGGGCTGAGCTGCTCATCGTGTACTAATTACGAATGAAGTCTACATAGTCACAAAAATCTTTAGTAAATCCCGAGGAAAGAAGAAAAAACCTACTTGATGCGGTGCAACGAACGAATTTGGGTATGAAATTCTTATAATCGGAGAACGCAATGAACGATAATTCATGATTCTGTTTTTGGAATACAGTACAGTATTGTGCTAAATAATGGACACCTCGTCAGGCACATTTTTTGCACAATTACTTATGTATGTGTCGGACAATGAACTCTGTTATTGGCAACTGCAGAAATTGTGTTAAAAGTCAATTAGTTATTATAAATGCATATTTTCCGTTTAACCAGAAGGGTTTTTCACATATGCTGTGTTCTTGTAAGGTTTTACTCTCACAATGAATTTATCAAGCCTTACACCTTGAAATTTTAGTGTGATTTACAGCAGAGTTTCAGGAAATAAGAATTTGATAGTCAAATTAAACACAGCAATTGGCTGGGCGCAAATGGACCAGGGATTTCTCCCCACTAGTGGTGACCTTTCTTTTTTTGTAAAAACAGTACAAGGAACAATACACACAGGATCAAAAATTAAAAAAAAAGCGTTTCACAGACACACACACAATTCTCAGTTTTCAAACACAGATTCTTTGGTACAAGGGTTCCAGAGGAGGAGAAAAATAAGGTTCTCAACAATTCGCTGTAAATTTTTGGTACACTGATTTTTTGGCATGAGAATTCCAGAGATGGAAAAAATAAGTCCACAGGATAAATTTTGTACACAGGTTTTTCTTGAAGTCAGTATTTCAATCGCTGAAAAATGCAGGAACACAAGGAGAATATAAATAATTGTGTCTAGAATTCAACTGTTGTAAGGTTTGGTTCCAGAGATGGAGACAGAGAAACACAGTGTTGCATTCACAAAAAAGGAGGTAGAATTAATCAGATAGGATTGATCAGGATTTTTAAGGATTTCTGATTTAGTTCAAAAAGGTTTTGGAAAAGGTTCTACACTACACAAACTAATACCTGTTCTCCTAAGGTACACAATTTTCTGAATTTTGATGCACAGGAAAAATTTTTCTGGTGACTCCCGAAAATTGACCGACTGTGTTGCGCAAAATTATGGGGGTTTTATGCAATATTCCCTGCCCTTTTTGGCAGGGTTTCTTGACAGAGAAGAAAACATTAAGGTGGTGAGTTTTTGGTTTGAAAATGCCAGGTGGTGGCAGCTGCTGTCAACAATTTTTGAGCAGCTCAAATTTTACTGCTTTCAAGTTGTTGTACATGGTTTTTAGTGCGTGTTTTTTTAAATCTTCATACATGGTTTTCCCAAAACCGGGTGTTTCAGTTTTTTATACTGCCAAAATTTTTGGCAGTAAAATAATATCCAGGGCGGGATTGACTTTTGAAGATCTTGACAGCTTGTAGTCTTATTTTTCCAGAGACAAATTGGTTTTCAGCGGAAAAAAATTAGTAGATTAAAAAACTAATCTAAAAAACCACGTTTTCAAAAATCGAAAAATACACTTAAACGTGGTGCGCATCTATTTCATTTGTATATCACTTCTTCCCAACAATCTCCATGTGCACCACGTTTAAGGTTATTTTTCCTTTTTCAAAACATGGTTTTTTAGATTAATTTTTTAATCTACTAAATTTTAGTTAATCAACCTTTTAAAAGAGCTCAGGATGTCCTGGTTCCTCGAGACTCCTCAGACAAAGAGAAAAAAATGTGACTTTAAAAGTAATCCATAAACACAGTGTGTTTGTGGTCAAGGCTGGAGCCTGAAGATTGGCTCTATTTCACATAAGGTTGCGCAAACACAAATGAACGAAACTAACAAAACTGATATTTTCAAAACTTCCAAGAGTACTGCTGTAGACAAATGCTAAGTACTCTGAGTTATATCAAGCGGAGTGTTGTTCGTCAGTGGCCTTGATTCAGTCGCAGGTTTGCAAGAACTAGTTCTTTGACCTGTTCTCGAAATACGCTTGATCGTGTTTTTCGATATTTTCTTTTCGAGTTTTTTTATTGTACTTTGACAGAAGATTCTATGTGTGATACGTTCCGGTTTTGGCAAGCAGAATCCGTTCGGCGTGCGAAACAGGAGAAAAAGGGGAAATATTCATACTTCTATATAGCTTGGAAGAACTATTTCAAACTCGTAGTGAAATGCAGAAATAAACACATTCTCATCGCTCGAAATCTGCGACCTTCAGAAAAAATGAACGCAACTCCCGCTATATAGCTCCCATTTAACTCATGATTGCAACGAAAGAAAATTATCATATGCTTTCCACTCTCATTCATGTCACAAGTTAAAAAAAAGAATACCAACATAATCAGAGGATGTCAGGCACAAAAGAAACGAGGACTAACGCTAAGTAGGTTACATTGCCAAACCTCTCGATACCCGCTGCTCCATCCTGCCGATAATTCGCAAAACTTTGTGGTTTCATCAGCGTGCATAGTTGCAGACTGGCCGGACTCACTTTGCCATCCATGGTCTCTTTTCAGTATAAATACAGCTCGGACACTAGCCGCATCATCGCAGTCACAACTCCACCTCCAAAGCAACCAATTCTCAAGTTTGAAGTGAAAAAAATCAGTGTATACTCACAAAAAAAAGTAAGCCCTCACCAACATGCAGCTATCAAAAGTAAGTGCAAGAGTTTCTAACGAAAGTCAGTATGAAAGGGTTTTCAATCTTCCTTTTTTTCTGGAATGAAGGTGTTGTTTGCAGTTGCCCTGGTAGCATGTGTGGTCATTACATACACACAAGCAGATGAGGAAGCAAAATCGAATCAGCCTGCTGAAAAATCCACAGAAGATCAACTTGCAGCTCCTGCTCAGTGAGTAGAAAAAAACACTAAGAAATCCTTCTGAAAAGAGGGCTTCACACCTTCCACTTGCAATATCCACTGTTTTATTTCGAGGCATAAATCTTGCAAAAGGCAGTCCTTTTGGTCAATTCTTCATGTTTCAAGAAGTTTTTTTCAAGAAGGTTATTCAAAGCACTTCAACTCATTAGCTCATCACTCTGAGATAAGAAAGGAAAATCAGAAATTGTTGGTTTTTTACCGCATATACTTTTGATTGTCTGAACTAATGTAATTGATTTTCTCAATCAATGAGTTTCGACCTGGAAATGCTGTATCTTTGCTCAAATCATGACAATGAAGACATTCGTACTGTAACTGCTCTTCTGGTAGTTCAAGAATAAATTTCAGATTTTAACAGCGATATTTAATGGGGTAACACTTGATTCCATGGAAACACGATTCAATTGCAAAATCATCATATCTGCTCCAAAAAATCTGAAAATTCAAAGATATACAACCAAAATTGTGAATATTTTGTTTCTTTAAATTTATGAACAACATGATGCAGGTGTTACCTTTGCAATTCACCCCTCTAATAACTTGCTGGACTAGGATCAAATTACAAATTGGTTCAATTGCAAGACGCTCCATCAAATTCGAAATATAAGTTTAGGAATGCAAAAAATTGGAAAAAGCAGGTTGAATTGCTGAGCAAGCGTCAAGTTGCAAGTCAACCTCCATGCAAATTTGACCATCAAATTGTGGGATGGTTGAATTGCAGGCGGTCAAATTTTGATGTACCACCTGTACCTTGAAGGATTGGTTGATCTTCACATCTAAGTTGCACTTCATCCGCTGTTTACGCTGTTTACGACATGCATTGTGTTGAACACCGGATGATTTACAATTTTCAAGGCTGCATACTGTAACTTTGGCTCTAACGCGTATTATAGAAGCATTCAAGAATACTCGCTCATTTATTAGTTAGGACAGAACCTCGTTTCTTTTTATGGTACATATGAAAGCGTACAAAAAGGTTGGCGAAGTTTACAAATTCACTCGTCGACATCAAATTGAGAAAGGAAACTTGATCCCTACACATTATGAGGGACGATTATAAATTTTTCTAATCCTCTGTGGCGTCGGTCATTCGATTTATCCCAAAATACCCCGTAGTTTCAGCTGGTGCACACAAGGGATAGGTGTAAATCCTTACGTTATTCAACGCACATAAAATGCAAATGATGAACGTTTCTTTTGTAATGTCCAAATCGAAATTCTAATGATGGTTTTATTTTCTGCTTTCTTTTTTACAAAAGGGCGAGAGGATTTTCAAGCAGCAGCAGTTCCGGAGGACCCAAATTCAAGAAAGTGTACGTGAAGAAGGGCAAGAAAATCGTCGAGAAAGTGAAGGTGAGGTTCCCGTCCAGTTCCAGTGGAGGAATCACCATTTCCAAGAAGAAGTATCCCATCAAGAAGAAGAAGTTCTCCAGCAGCTCCTCCAGCTCATCTGGGCGATAACAAGTTCTTCTGCTCTTTTTTTTTTTAAAGGAAATTGCCGATAGTTTCATTCAAAATATGCTGCTTTCTTCTAAATTTCGATGCAATCATCAAAAACATCTGCAATTTTACAGCGGAAATCGTCGTTCTAGTCAATATTTTTGAGTTATCCGATATTTTTTGGTACGCGGTTGATAATTTCTGTCAGGTGCTTCACTGATGCTTGAATTCGAAATACATCTATCTGTTCTTTACATAAAACCTATTATGACAAATGCTCAACGTCCAAACATCTCTACATCCAGCCGACAGCATGGCGGTTGACTTGAGACTAAATGTGCTTTAAAGTTTTTGAAACGATGACATTCTTTTTCACTTTTCGTAATTTTCTTTGACTTTTTCCCCGAAAAAGCATATTTCTGGTAAGCATTATCATAGTTACCAATTCAGAGATATTGTGGCGTATTTCATATCTCTTTCGCAAAATCTGAAAAGCGCTGGAAGAAAAATGCTCCTTTTGGAATAAAATTGTGTGGTTATTTTTATTCGAGACAAATACTACTGTTGGATTCTGTTAGCATACAAAAGACAGATTCTTCAGAATTACGCATCGTCCATAGGTCTGTCATTTTACAGCGGAAAGTGTCGTTCTTGTCACAAGTTCTCAGCTGCCCGAAATAAATTTCGTTATTCCTTTGATCACGAATCTCGACTTTTTTGAGTCTTATATGAAATTCTGTTGTGGAAACTGTCGCTGTTGAATTGCACAATCTACGAAACATACTCCTGTTTGGAATTCCTCGCTGTCATTGAATAATCCAACCCAGTTGATCCTCAACACTAATTTGGGATCATGTGGACCCACAGCAGGAATAATCGCAATGTTTTTTTTTTATTGGAGGAAACTTGAATTTTTCTGGATATTTCTACCGAACATTTTCTGGCATGGAGGTTCAAGATGCGGATGAGTCTTTGAGTGCGTTGGAGAGATTTGCAGCTTCTGTAGTATACTGAAGTAATTCTACAAGGGAATGTGCACTGGAATCATGCAAAATCAGAATACTGTATGCCACAAAACGGTTGTACGAAAATACGTTAAACAATTTGTAGTCAAAATTTCTTGATTTACCTTCCAGCTCGGAGAATCATTTGTACTTTTTGAATTACGTCCTACATACAAACCTAACAAAAATGCCTTCTGGTCCCCAAGATAAAAATGTATGTACAGTATATATATTCCGTTGCATACCTGATCCCGCCTTACACATTATCAATTATTAATTATTACTTGTAACCAAATTATCAGCAAATAAACCATGGAGTATGTATATGAGGCATGAGATTGAATATTCAATTGGTGAAAAAAAATTGAAATTATTGATATTGCCAGCAACTCTGGTGAATGTGGAAATCAATCCTATTTTTGAAGAATTCGCCTCTGGTCTGCAGTATGAAAATAATCAAATTGTTTGCAAAACATAACTGGAATGGTGCAATCAATAAATACAGTAATCAACATGATATAGATTCATTAATCTTGTATCATGGGAGTATGTGACTAAAGGCCCTGTCACTTCTGAATTGATTTGCTTGGGACTTGTGTGCCTAAAAGTAATTCATCTGTTCACATCTTGCTTGCTCTAGAATCAAATACTTTTGGCCAGACCCTCAAAAAGGGGACAGTTCTTTGTAAATTCATCATTTCAGTAAGGCTCCACCCAGCAAATAGTGAGGTGTTGGGCTCCCAGATGTTGGGGTAATGCCCTGCCAATGCATTCTGTAATGCATTCTGCTATGCTTCACATTTCAAGCTAGCATTCCATCATTTTGTCCTTCCCAGCAAATAATTTGTGCATTTTAAAATGCATTTTATGCGCATTTCTAGCCAAATATGCTATGCATTTCAAACCTCTCTATGTTACGCCTACTTGGGATTTTAGTTAATGTGTACCTTATAAGCATTTTGAAATGCCCTCTAGTTACAGCTAGGTATTTATCCAGGCTTAACTCAAGTTATGCCTGGATAGGATTGATTATAATGCAGAAACACATTTGATATGCGTTTTTAAACAGGAAATTGTTACAAAGAAAACCACAAAAAAATATTCTCACCAAGACAGACTGGGCTCATTATGCACAATGCACACATTATGCACACACACACACACACACACACACACTCACACTGACATGGAAATAAATGAATAATAAACTGCCCCTCTCTGGATTCAAACTTCAAACAAACATTCCTGAGCCCAAAGTCATATCAACTGCGCCACCATACCTTGGTATTATTACTGAGGTGATGATAACTCAGTAATAATACCAGGGCATCTAATACCAGGTATTATTTGCCAGATGATATTATATATCTGAAATAAACAGATTTTGGGATTGTAACAGATAGGCATTTTAAAATGCCTGTCTGATACAATGCCAAAAACTGTTCATTACAGCTTTTTCCTTCATTGTAGCATGGAGTATTTTGTAAAACCAGCCTGTTACATTCTTTGAAAATTATTATTTATTTTCAACAGTATTTTTAAGTTCTAAATTTATATTTTGTGGTTTTGTATAATTACAACAAACTGATGCAACAAACATAAAAATCTGCAACATTGTGTTTGTTGCATCAGTTTGTTGTACCAGTTTGTAAAAACAGCCTGTTACATTCTTTATAAATTATTATTTATTTTCAACAGTATTTTTAGGTTCTAAATTTATATTTTGTGGTTTTGTATAATTGCAACAAACTGATGCAACAAACATAAAAATCTGCAACATTGTGTTTGTTGCATCAGTTTGTTGTACCAGTTTGTCAAACCAGTTTGTTGCAGCATGGATCCAGGGATCCAGATCCAGGTTGAGGTATTATAAAATACCAAAGATCTGTGATTGGCCGCAGTATTACTATTGTAGCCAATCTTCAAAACTGTGGTATTTTACTGTACTGCAGCGCAGATCCAGACTGCTGGATCCGCACTGCAATGCTGTGATTGGCCACGGAAATGATACTGCAGCCAATCACATGCCAGTATAATGCCACCAGTATTATACTGGCGGCAGAGAACCCCTTGTACCGCATGGTTCTTACACTGGAGAAAAAAACTGTAGGGTAGAGGACCCTGAGGTACGTGGGGCTCTCTACCGCCAGTATTATACTGGCGTGTGATTGGCCATGGTATTATTACTGTGGCCAATCACAGCATTGCAGTGCAGATCCAGCAGTCTGAATCTGCGCTGCAGTACAGTAAAATACCACAGTTTTGAAGATTGGCTGTGGTAGTAATACTGTGGCCAATCACAGATCTTTGGTATTTTATAATACCGCAGCGTGGATCTGGACCCCTGGATCCATGCTGCAACAAACTGATTTGACAAACTGGTACAACAAACTGATGCAACAAACACAATGTTGCAGATTTTTATGTTTGTCGCATCAGTTTGTTACAATTATACAAAACCACAAAATATAAATTTTGAACTTAAAAATACTGTTAAAATAAAAAATAGCTTTTAAATAATTTAACAGGCTGATGTTACAAAATGCTCATGCTACAACAAAAGAAAAGCTGAAATAAACAGTTTTTGGCATTGTATCAGACAGGCATTTTAAAACACCTGTCTGTTACAATGCTGAACACTGATTTCTACAGATTTCCCTTGTTTGTAACAGGCAGGCATTTTAAAAGGCCCTTCTGTTACAATGCTAAAAACTGTTTATTTAATATTTTCCCTGGTTGTAACACAGAGTGTTTTAAAATGCTCCATGCTACACCCAGGAAAATCTGAAGAAATCAAAATTCTTGAGTGTAGCAGGCAGGTTTTTTGAAACGCCTGCCTGCTACACTCAAGAAAAGCTCATCAAAAATGTTTAAAGTATAGGCATAACTACAGAATGCCTTAAAAATGCATTCTGAATGCATTTCAGAAAAAACTTTCAGTACAGCAACACAGAAAAAAAAGAAAGGCATTTCAGAAGAAGCTGGGCATAACAGTTATGCATAACAAATGCGTTGTGAATGCATAACTGTTATGCCCAGCAATACCTGTAACAAATTATTTGCTGGGTTTAGAGCAAGGTGTCAAAGGATGCAGTATCAGTGCATTGTACACAACGTTGGAGATGAAGGCCATAATGGGAGGTGTTGCAGATTGCATTGGCAATGGGTACACACAATGTTTTGAGTAAGAAATGCGCCTGCACATTCAGAGTATTGTTGAAGCATGCAGTGCCAATGCAGTTAGCCAATGTAAACTACTGAAATGTCCTCAAAAATATTACTTGAAAATGGAGAACTGTTGGCTTGCAGTCCTCAATTCTAACTTTGTTTGAAAACTTGTGGATTTGTGATATGAAGTGAATGACTTGAAAAGGAAACCAGGAAAATGGTGGACAATTTAATTTCTCAAAAGCAGCATAAAATAGTTTCAGAGTAAAAGTTTATAAAATTGGGGTTTTTGAAAAATTCCCCTTCTTGCTTGTACAGGCTCAAGAAACATTCTGGCAAAGCTTCTGTTTGCTTCTCAAGAATCCACAAAAAAGTCTCTCCTTTTTCTCTACCTGAGGTACGCTTANAAAATGTGGTTTTTTAGATTAATTTTTTAATCTACTAAATTTTTTTGTGCTTTTTAGTCTTACTTGAAAAATGTGGTTTTTTAGATTAATTTTTTAATCTACTATGATTATTTTATTCTTTTCAAAAAATATTCTTATAATTTTTCTTTTCACAAAAGATTGCATTGTCATCAGTTTCTAAGCTATCCTGAAAGTTTCAGCTTGCTAGCTATAGTTGGGAAGTGAGCAAAATTTGAGTTGCAAAATTTGATCTGGACAAACAAATGGACAAGAAAGTGAGTTAATAAAAACGTGTTAAAATTACTTCAAAGCAGGACATTAGAGAGTCTATGACATCGGTGGAAAAAATGTGGCAAGATGATTCACCCTGGGAAATATAGTATAGATTAATTTTGTGATATCAAAAACTTTTATTTCAAAATAGTTTTCACAAAATATTTCTTTATAAAAGACACAGGTAATTTTTGAAGGCTGAACTGCTTGAAAAATATTCTCAATATTCAAGGACATGAGGAACACTGTCTCATAGCAATTTAATTTCAAAATTAGAGTTTACAGTTATGACCCTTACGGAAGAAAACAAAAGTTTCCTCTCTGTTTCTACGGACATGTCATCTCATAGGTATCATTAAAATTAATCCTAAAATGCAATTCGAAGAAAAAATCACAATCAAAGTCAAGATAATTTGTTTTCGAAAATAACACAAAAACTTGCAATGTTGTGGAAAACATTTTGCTTGTGCTGATACAGTCATTTAAATTTCAGCATACCCAATTGCTGTTCTCATTGGATGTTCAACATGTAATCATAGAGTACTTGGAATGGTTTCAAATTGAAGCCGAAGGTGTTTTTGAACTCTTGTGATCACATTCAAATTGAAACAACTGACTATTCTTGCGCTGTTTGTGACCACTTTTTGCGAACTAACTTTTTCTTTGATGGTTACCTGAATGTGCAATTCAATGAGGAACTTCCTCCTAAGATTTCTATCTCACAGGGGCACAAGCTGTTGATGCAACAGTGATGTCAAAAACTTGGGTTTAGCAAGTATGAATAATGTATTTCTGCAACGCTTTATAGCGATGCAGTGGGAATATTTCCAAATCATACATCTCTATGGGCAATGTTTCATTGCTGTTAGGAAGAAAGTTTTGTGGTTTTATTCATGCATTTGACCAGACTAGTCCAGACTCCAGAGACACACTTTTTTTCCAATCCATGTTATATCATTAGAGGATATCATATCTCAATATCTGAAATTTCCATCAGGCCTCCTGTTGATGTTGGATGCATTGAATGTCATTGTGGAATAGCACAGTTTTCATGCGGTGAAATTTGCTTTGTGTAGCACAAAAAAAAACCTTCAATAACATACCCGAGAAATGAGGCAAGATTCACTCGATTTCCATTTCTGTTCTGACTTCTGGAGTTGTGGTACATGGTATAAAGCCTTTTATTCTCAATGCCTGATTTTGGGAATTCTCCCTCTTTCAGGGACTTTTCAGGTCATGCAAAATTTCAGTCAAAATAAGTTGGGTAAACTGGTATAATTTGAAATAAATTGGTCTAGGGGGAAAAATCAAAATAAATCCCAAGAACTAGCTTGTCTACTGATCAACATTTTTTTTTTTATCAGGCCTATATACTAGCTACAAAAGCTGCACAGTCCATGGTGCTAGTGTTCCCTGGCCCATTGTTCATGGGCCAGTGCCAGTCCACAGAAGTTTTTTGCTGGTCTGTGGGAAATTTTCAGCATAAATAATTCATCAAGAGTGGGGATGAAGTCTGTTCTCGCGAGTTCAAAAATTGGAAGGACAATGTCAGCTGAATTCTGTGCTGAAAACAAACTTTTCACTTTTAAAAGCAGAACTTTTAACCTATCACAGGTATTACTTTTCAATCCAACCAAAATCTCTTGCTGGATTAGGGTGACATTTAACATTTTTTGAATTTCAAGACCCTTCATCAAATTCAAAATATACGGGTAAAAATGCAAAAAATAGAAAAACAGGTTGAATTGTGAGACATGGGTCAAATTGCAACTCCATCTCCCTGCAGATTTGACTCTCAACTTGTTGTTTGGTTGAAACTGTAGAAAGACAAATTGGAAGTTACCATCTGTAGCACGTTCAGACAAATTTTCACATGCTGAAAAAAATCCTTTAATTATTTACTTCTGATGAATTTTTCTCTAAGCCCACATTTCCACTATCTTGATGGCACTCTCAAGAGTACTTTTTGAAAATACCTGCTCAGTAAGATTCAAGCCAAACTCTTGCAAAATTCAAATTTTTTGAAACTTTGAGTCTGCTGACTATTTTTTCTGGTCTGCAATTTTTTTGTTTTTGCTGAAATTTGCTGGTCTTCTGGTTAAAAAGGTTGGGGAACACTGGTCTAAACAATTAAAAGCCCATGTCTTCAATGGACAGTAGATTATCCTGAAATCAAATGCTTGCATATTTGAAAAGTTTGTAGACTCAGTTGAATCTATATTTTAAAGAAGTACAGAAAATACAAAAGCTTGGGACTTTTTTATAAAACTGAAAATACAACTAATATAATTTAACTGCATTGACTGAATTCAATTTTCTTACCGTAGACTTTTAAAGTCATTTATGTCAATGTAACACTTGTGCACTGATTGCAATCATTGTTTCGTTTTTACACATGTTCTCATTGCTATAATGCTATTGTACGTGGGCAAAATACGTTTGCACTGGCATTCAACTGATAATTTTTATGTGAATGGTTTGTTGTGAAGAGACAAACAGTCATTCATTCGAGATTTGAATTTAGGAACATACTATTCAGTCATTCGTGAAATTGAAAGAAATTCTTTAAAATAACTTCGAGTTACCTTATAGAATACGCAGACAATTTTGGATACATTTCAGTCCATAACCGATCAAATGACAACAATTTTCACAAAAAATGGCATAAATCTCGGATTGCACGCTGTGTATGCAAAAATGCAGGCTCATTTTCTTCCAGAGCTGGAAGAGCTGCTGTAGAACTTTTTCAGCTTCTTCAGACCCGAAAAAGACGAACTTGAGCTCGATGGTCCGTAATACTTTTTGATTTTCTTGTAGGCCTTGCCAACCTTCTTCTTGCCTCTTTTCCGACCAAAACTGCTGGCACCACTGCTGCTACTACCGCTGCTGCTGGAATAGCCTCTTCTCCTGCAAAAACCGCAAAATAAACGGCTGACCAATTAGCAACACTTTGAAATTTGAGCTCTAGACATTCTAGAGCAATGTCCCCCAACATTTCCATCTTTCAGAAAATTCACATGAAATCGCTCACGGAACAGAAAATTTCTCAAAAGTGTAATGTGGACCAGAAAAATTCTAAAAATTTGCGCAAAAATTCAAAAAAATGCTGCTTGAAATTCTTTATGACATACATTCAGAGACTTTATCATTTTTTTAAAAATTGAGAACAAACACAGCAAATACTGTATAGTGGTATGTTCCACATAGGGTGTTACACTATGTGGAACTATAGTGTGATTTCAAGAAGACAAAATGAATATAATGTTCTTCAGCATATGAAACTTTTTTGGAAGTGTCATTGGGAGAAAAGCCAACTTTTATTTCTGTATCAAATAATTTCAAATGAATTTGTACTTCCAAAACTTGAGATGAAAATAACAGACTACATTGCTATTTTTGAGGAAGTTTTTATGCAAAAAAAGTTCCTCCCCAACTGACAAGCAAGTTTTGCAGACTGGAGACATGCTGCAGACCATGGGTTGAGAAACACTATTTTAGAGTACTACTCAAATGCTTGGACAACTGCTTGAAAGGTTTTTTTGTTTGCCAGGTAACACCCTGTTTTCTGGGATGCTTTTGAAAAAAGTGCTGAGGCCAATTTTATTTAAAATCAGTCATTGAATTCTGTTTTTCTGGAAGAAATAATTTTTCACTGCAGCAGATTTAAAAAATTGTGCTCATCCAGTGCAGCTCGCAACAATTATGTACAAAATTGTAAGTTGAATATAAAAAGTAATCATTCGACTTACTGAGAAACTTGAACCTCGGGGTTCAATATTCCTGGGATGCTGTACAAAGCTGGTGCACCTTTTCGGTATGCTTCAGAATTACATTGTACCAATACCAGGAAAAGTGTTGAGAGTCCCAGCAACAGCAACTGCAACAATAGACGATAGCTCATAGCATAATTGGATTTTAAAAAGTCGAACTTTCGTTTTGCAGACGTTTTCAATGGGGTGTAATGGTATTTGCCAATCCAAATCAATGATTCCCTTGTGAGTTCTGAAACTTCTGATTCAATTTAGAAACCTCATCCGGACTAATACTGTGGTGTAGTTCTTAACAATTAGCGTTGGAATGCTAAAGGCGTTTAAAAAATGCAATTATTTTTTGTTTCCATGAAGGAAATGGTTCCAGGAAAATTTAAGAAGGGCTGCGGAATACGGGAATGAAAAGGAGTATATGTAAACACCTCATACTTTTTCGAAATTTGTACAATAAAAATTGAAGTGTAGAAGCAGATCGTTCAACTTTCCCACTGAAAAAAGGGAAAGTTTAACGCGAAATATTCGTCGAAGAATGTCTTTTATTCCTGCATTTGACTGAATCAGTAAAACCTGAAGAAGCTCACGTATCTAATTCATCACAATAATCTCATGAAGTGCAACTGGACGTAACTCAAAATAACAGTGATCTAATAGTTCTGCCCTATGCTGCACCACTTGGAAAAAATCCATAGCAATCACAAAATGTTTTCCACTTTTTCTGAAAATTGATTCGTAATTTTCCGTCGTCACAGAAGTTTCACTGAAATAACCTTGACTTTGAAATTATTCATGAAGTATTTCAATGGGCAAGAACGTGCCCAACAAGCCATGGAATTATTGAAATAAAAGTCAAATTGTGTCCAAGGAGAATAAAGAACAGAAAACTTTCAGCTCAAATTTAAGTAAAACATTTCCGAACACATTCTGTAAAGAAATATTGCTTTCCAGAAAACATGTAAATATTTTCACCTTGAAGTTCATGCTATTCATTTTCACTTTTCTTTTTCATTCCAACGGTGCACAAACGAAAAAATCGATCGAAAGTATACGTCACTGTCCATCGTTTTTTTCACAATTGTCGGGGAAAAAAAACTTGAAAAATGAACTTGCCACGGAATTCTTCATGTTGAACAGCCCAGTAGAGTGAACTGGAATCGCAATCGAACAGAAAGAAACAGAAGAATAACGCCGACTTGACTTCCGGAGCCCAACAACTTCAAACACGAAATGAATCACAACAGAGGCAAGGGATCCCGTTTTTAAACCTCCCCGCAAAAAAATAAGTGAAGATAAGCCGAGAAAAGCATGTTTCTATGACGCAATGCCAAACTTCAACAGCCTCAAAGTAGCATGCAACCCCGTGTCAACATCACCCTGAAGTTAAAACTCCATCATCAGCTGCCTTTTCGAAATATCCTGATGGGCTTCCAGAGAAGAAAAAAAAAGACCAAGTTTAGAAACAGCGGAACTGATTGATGTTATGCGCATAAATTATGATATGTTATCTCTCATCTCCGACGTGCAGTGATTAGTGTGTCCCCGGGAAAAAATGGTGCGTTCATCAGTTTGGAGTTGACGTGATTCATTGGCTCACATCAGAAGCCCTTTTTGGCCATGGTCTTTTTTTCCCCTTTTGCTAAGCCTTGACTGCTGGTCAATAGGGTCATTCAAAAAGTTCCTTCAACTCTAGCAAAAAAAAAAGGTTCCGATACATTCTTGCAAGCAGCTAGTGTAATGGTGTAATACATTTGTAATATTAGCATACGGATGCCATGACACACACGTTTTCTTTACTTTCAGTGACTTGAAATTGCTAAAAAATGAAAATTTTACTTGAAGAAAATTGAAACTGGAAGAAATTTGCACCAGTGTCTCGAAAATGTCTCAAAATATTAAAATGTTCCTAAACGTCTAAACGGAATTCAATTGTCATGTTATTTCATGAGCAGATGAAGATTTTTTGGACAATTGAAAATAAAATTCAAATGAAAATTACTAAAAAATATTAAAACAAACGAGTAATAGTGAATTTTTCCATGTTCGTTCCCTCATCTGTGTGAAGTGCTGTACTACAGTGTAGTAATTCGGACTTCACTCTTTCTTGAGCTCCTTCTGCTTTCTAAAGACTTGATTCTAAATGCCTTTCTTGTGAAAAGAATATTCTGAACTTTTTAGTTCGGAAACGATTTCATTGAATTTTGGGTGATCATTCTTAATTCTTGATGAACTGCTGGCGAGCTAATTGGAAAAGTTCTCATTTAAGTCAATGGGAAAATATGATCAGAATTATGGACACTCTGACAGGATAAATACAATTTCCAAGCACCAATTGTGTCCACATCATCAGACCTCACTGTAACAATGTGAAAAATGCTTGGAGAAGGAGAAAAATTTTCAAGATGTGTCCTTTGCAAAAGAAAGAAAGGAATCAAGTGTTGGAAAAACTAATCTCCTAAATAAGGTGACTTGATCTCCAATAGACAATCACTGTATATGATTTCTATACCTCTACCAATATTGACACAATAAATAAATGCACAGGAACACAACGAAGCAAAACTGCCTTTGGGTCAGTCACAGCATCTCTTTTTGCTCCTATGTTCCAAAGTGGATTTGCATTCACTTCGTACATAGCATGTAATTTATTCCAATTTTCAATCGATGAAAAATGAAATTACCCGATCGTAAAGTGTACTTTTCCAAACAAATCAAAGACAAACTTCGAAGTCATGAACGTGGAACTCTGAAACTTCTGGGAAATTATTAGAAACCTTAAGTACAGTTAGAATTTGGCAGTTTTTATATTTCCATGCAGATAAAATAAAGGAGGTGTACCAATATTACACCAATTGAAAATCGAGCCACTTCTTAAACAGGAAATGAATACCCGAAGACATTGTTGGAGTGAAAAATGAATTCCCATGAAACGACTTCCACTTTTTTCTAGCAGAAATCACACGCGAAATAAGCAAGTATCTGTCCCAACTACCATCTTACCTAGAATCAGGGAAGTATTTTTAGAAAATTTAGAGGAGTTCCACGGCGTAGGAATTGCCCAGTGGCAAATAACGGCCATTGGCGTTACGTCACGCTTCTCCCACCGAAGAGCAATAATCGTAATGCTTCGTGGGCAATATACTTTGTCCAGATTTAAAATGTTACCCTGCTATCATGCGATGCACACATTTTTGCAGGACGCGAAAAATTACTGCCATCACTCAGAGAGCAGCACTGCACTATGTTTTTTTTTTGTAACAGGTATTTTGTCCTCGCATGAATTATGAGAGCATGACACAATTTTGAGAATAATTCTGGAGAGCCATTTTTAAGGATGCCTAAGAATTGTAAACGGTGTATTCGAATTTTGTGAGCAAATAAATTGACCTTCCAGAAGAATTTTGAGGCATATGAAGCGCAACTCAATAGATCAAAGTTCTTTAAAAGTTTTCTTGGAATTTCGTGCGATATGAATATGAATTTTGTCTACTGACTGAAGGCAAGTATTGTGAGAACAGGTTTGCTTTTCAAAATTCTACTGGAGACGATCAGTTTTGATCTGAACAGCTCATTACCATTGAAAATTATTCATCAGGTGCTCAAGTGTGTTTGTGTGTGGTGATAAAAGGCAAATAATTGTGTATACTGTATGTGGACTCTCTGTACAATGATCTTGGTCACGATTATATCCATTGTGTAACATGTTTTGGTCCCATGCATTCTCTCACAGGAATAGATGCTCCCTTCAATGAAATTCAGGAGGCAATTCTGGTCTTTTTTCTGGTCTTTCTGAAGTTTGCTGCAGAGAGAGTATACACCATCTCAAGTTTGCTTATGACCCTTTTAGTTTTGTTTTGTGGTTAGTTTACCTGTAATATATTATGTGCTTCATTGATTATTTAAACACAATATTTGTTTGCCCCTTGTGAGGATTCACAAGGTTAAAGCATTTTCCCACAGAACAAACACAGTTACATTCAACGAATTCCCTCAAATCAAAAAGTAATTCGCAATGTATGCATTTCAAAAGAGATTACTTTCAAATTTAATTGAAAAAATCTCATCACAAATAATAATCAATTACAACAAAGTTATAGTCTTTTAAAGGTCCCTGTCCAATAGCTAAACTGTTGGAGTCCCTTCATGCTAATTTTTATCTCAACCATGCCTTCTTAATGGTCCTAATGGATTGTTTTTTCAAAAATGTACACATCATAGCAGATACAAATGCATGTATAATGAATTGCGATTTTCTTACTTTCTTTAAATTATTTAGAATTACAAAATCATGAAACAAGGAAACGAATAGTTCATAAATTATAGCACAAGGTGTTCAGCCTCTTCCCAGATGACTGCTTCATTTCCAATAACATGAGAATTTGAAGTAAGTCAAAAAAGCCAGAATAATTTGAATGCAAAATTCATTAAATCTTGCTTCATATCACAGCTTGACCATTTCCTGTCAGAACCCAAAAGCAATCCTGCAAAAAATAACCTGCAATTACTGTTTGTCCCCTATATGCCAGGACACGTCTCTTTGTGCGACACACTCAGTATTTTTTATTTTTTTTGCAAAAAATGAAAAATTTTTCCTCTTACATCACATGGGCAATCCTGGGGCAACATCTGGCAAGCAGCAAGGCAGCAAACAAATATACACACACCTCTGTATAGATATACATGGTCCAGTGCTGAAGTAAGCAACAGCTGTTGCGGCTGTGTGACGGTCATCAACACCACTGCTCAAATCTCGGGCCACGGTCAATGCCTTGCTTTCGTTTTCACGCTCACTCATGGTTGAGGTTTTCGTGACGATTTAGAATGTGGCGAGGAGAAGTCAGCTGAGAGGCAATTAAAAAAGAATGCAACCGACCTTGAGGAGTTGCATAACGGGGTCAAAAACCGTGTATCCTCATTTAAAGTTTAATAGAGTATTTTTGGCGGAGGAAAAAGGCATGAAGTGATAATGTTCACGAGGGTAAAACAGGTGGTGGTATATTAAACGTTAATGCATCAGTCCTATTTTTGAATTGACCAATTTTGAAGAAGGTTCCTGGAACGTCATGAAAATCAGTTTTATTCGTCATGAACTGCGCATTTGAGAAGCAGTTGGTCTGGGGTATTCGAAAATTATAGTGGAGGCATTTCTGGGGTGAGGGAATGAAGTAAAAGAAGAACCGAACCGAACTTGAGATATTGCATATGATAAAGAGGTCAAAATCAGTGTCTTCTCATGCATAAGTTTTTTTTTTTGAGGAGTAATAGGCGTAAGTCATCATGTTCACATATTTGTTCGATGGTACAACGCGTGGGGGAGGAATAAAGATGACTGAATGGGTCAGATTCTCAAATGCAAGTTCGATCAATTTTCAAGTTTATCGTGGAAGACCGCTAATTTCTGCTGAATTTGCACTTTGAGAAGCCCTTATATCTTGGACCATCAAAGAAAATTTTTCAAATTTAGTTTGTAAATATGCAATTCGAGCAGAAGGCAGAATATGACCTTCAGATGTTTTATATGCAGGGGTCAAAATCCATGTATACTGGTGGTAACTTGTAATTGGATGCCCCACAAGTTGTCTGGCCTGCAATTTGATAAAAAACATGTGCTAAGAAGATGACTTGCAATTGAATTTTGGCCAGAACTTCTACCTTCAGAGTAATCAGAGAGGCGCAAAACATCTAGTTAAATTTAGAAAACATACCATTTGACCTTTTTTGCAATTGGGCCTCTTCACAAATGGATCCGAGCCCAGCAAAATATTAGGGTCAAATTGTGGAGTACAATCTGTGTATCTCGTAGTCTTTTGTGGACAAATAAAGCATGAAGTGATAATGTTGAGACATTGTAATGAGTGTGAAAACTCAATGAGGCATATTATTCTCAAAAGAAAATGCAATTGAACATGCATCACCAAAGTTCGATTTTCGTTGCAAGTTGTACTTATGAGAAGCAGTTGATTTACGCTATCCCAAATCATTTGGAAAACTGTGGGGTAAAATATACAGTACTGTAAAGTGGAAAACCTGATCCATCCATTCTTCAAGACTATCAAACATCGTCAGTCGATAACTTCTCAATCACAATGTTTAGGAAGAAAACGTTCCAAAGCCAACTGTGCAAATTTCTCCAACTCCACGCATCTGCCTAGACAAAATAAATCAGCATCTCGGATCAGGAGCGTAACGCTTTCTTGCTTTGAACATCATCTCCTCCTCTAACAGGATAAATCATAGAAAGTTGCTGATATTCAAAGCTAGGGTGCTAAAGTGAAGATTTCATTAAGACACACACGCGCTTTACTCGGACAATTGTGCCCTCATTCGAAAGATAAGTTCACTCTGAACTTGCGAAAATGCCACGCATGCATGAAATGAGGAACAGCAGGGCTAAATAGGTCACATTACCAAACCTTGGCTCCATCCTGCCGATAATTCGCGAATCTGTGGTTTCATCAGCGTGTATCTGAAAACTGGCTGAAATACAAGCTTGCCGTCCATGGCATCAGGCTATGGTGCGTATAAAAACAGCTGGGACACCTTTAGACTCATAACAGTCGCATTTTCAGTCTCGAATCGACCAAGTCTCGGAATCTGAGAAAAAATCTGACTTTTCAGCCGGAAAAGCAACTTTTTCTATAAACATGCAGGTCTCAAAAGTGAGTGACTGAGAACCTAATAAATTTCAGCAGTACTAAGAACAAACTTTTGTTTTGCTTCATCCAGGTGTTGTTTGCAGTTGCAATTGTTGCTTGTGTAGCAATTACTTACACTCAAGCTGAAGAAGACTCAAAAGCTACCCAAACTGTGGGAAACCCGACTGAGGATCAACTTGCAGCTCCAGCTCAGTGAGTAACGAGAATGACTATATATCAAACAGCAAAATTATTCTATGTAATTAAAACCTATTCGGATTCATCCGTAATTTCCTTCCTTCGGGGTGAAAATCCTAAGCAAAAATCGGAATATAATATTCCTTGTTTTCAATGAGAATTTCGTCTTCTCAGGCTTTCTGGTAAGATTTTCAATAACAGTATATTTATTTGTAGAATTGTAATTCGAAAATGCATTGGTGGACAAAATTCCGAAAATTTTATGAACTTTTAATCATACCTTGCTCAGGAAGATAAATTTTAAAATCACACCCAATCTTGCACTTGGATCACATTCCGGAGCTTAAAATAGAACCTCTAGAAGTCGAAAGTTTTATATACATTCGAATGCTGTAATTCTTTCACTGTTGTGAAAATGAATACTGATTATTGAGAGAATGTATTGAGATTTGAGAACCTGTGACAATTCTGTCAAGCCGTGCCAGAAAGTATGCACGTCATCAATGAAGAACTGACCAAGAGGGGAGAATAATAATTTTATATCATGTTGCTTCTGATGAAAATTCATTTTATTGATGGATTTTTCATTCATTTGAACAGAGCAAGAGGATTTTCAAGCAGCAGCAGTTCGGGAGGACCCAAATTCCAGAAAGTGTATGTAAAGAAGGGCAAGAAACTCGTCAAGAAAGTGAAGGTGAAGTTCCCGTCCAGTTCCAGCGGAGGAATCACCATCTCCAAGAAGAAGTATCCTATCAAGAAGAAGAAGTTCTCCAGCAGCTCCTCCAGCTCATCTGGCCGATAAACTGTTCCACTCAATATAATTTAAACAGAATCGCTGTCAGTTTAAATCAAGACATGCATGAAAACGACACATATTCGCCAATATTTCGAATTACGAGCAAGAGCTGTCCATCTACCGCGGAAATCGTCGTTCTAGTCACCCTTTCTTGATGGTTGTTGAAAGGACATTTTGCAACGAGTTTCATAGTTTCCTCCAGCAAGTTTTGTGAAATGTTATGAAGTCCAAAGATCTCTCCTCTTAATCGAAACTAGACGACGGTTGAGTTATTGGAACAAAATAGGTTTTCAAGTTTTTGAAATCTTGGGATTCTTTATAGCCTTCCGTTATCTACTCTTTATTTTCCTCAGAAAGCCTTAATTGTTCTAGTCATCATTATTTTAGGTGCCCTAAATTTAGTTATTTTAGTTACCCCCCTATTTCAGTTACCCCTGCAGACATTTTTTGGCGTGCTTTTTTTTTTTAATGTTGCGAAAACGCTGGGAGTTGTGATATGAAGCAACACCTTCCATTTGAAAAATATACGCTGATGCAAAAACACGCATGTGCCTGGATCTTCTTTGTATTCCTGAAACTCGTATTGACATAGCAAATGGAAATTTTTGGAAAAATATAGCAATTCATCATGAGGTGTGTTCATTGTCCTTCTAACTTGAAAAATATGGTTGAAACTCTCAAACTAAAAATTCAAGGAACCAGCAAAATCATTTGAATCAGGGAAGTTATAACTTATAATATTATAGGGAAGTTTTTAATTACAGAGGCTTGAGCTATAAAAAGCCCTTTTGTTCTGGGAAACAAAGAGGAATTGCACAAGATTGCAAATAGTGATATTTTGGGGATTAACTTTCTGTGTTTAATGCTCTTCATTCTGGTTCCAAGAAAATGCAGTCCAACTTCAAGTCAACTTTTTAGGGACCAGGATAAAAATTCAACTTGGAAAATCTTCAAACTGGGAGGGTTTTCATATTATGAGGTTTTGAGTTAGGGAAACAATTGTTTTTGCTGAAAGGATAAGTAAAGAAATGCAGGATATTGTAAATGAGCACTTTCTGGGCCTAAACTTGCTTTTCATTAAGTGTACAGCTTGCTGAACTTGGATGCAGTGGTTCATTAGTTGCTTAATGAGTCTTCCACTGTCTTTCAAGATGCATAAAATCTTCTGCTTCAATGATTTTTTCTATCATTTTTCAAGTAAATAGTAACCAGATGACCTCCAAGAAATTGAATCACAGAGGTTTGTGAGAAAAGACTTCTAGTTAGAGAGGGTTTTAATGCATTGCTTCCAAGGGAAATAGATGAGGACTAGAGAAAAATGTTTGAGTAAGGGAAGTATTCAACTTAGGGTGGTTTGACATAGAAAGGTTCAACTGTATTACTCAACAGGCCACAGAAAATTCAACTTATGGAGGTGGGGAGTGTGGACCTTTGACTGAGTGAGATGTTTTTTGAATTGTTTTGAAGGGGAATCAGATGGGGTCATTGAAAAAGTTGACTTTGGGGTGTGATTTCTCAGGGAGGAATTTGATTCAGCAGGGTAATTTCTTTGGGAGGCTTGAGTTATTGAGAACTGATATGAAACCCAGAGCAGGTCCCAGCAACAGAGAGCTGTTGAGTGGAATTTTCTTCAGCAAGAAAATGCATCCCTTTCATACTGAAGCTTCTACCTTTCCCATGAGAATCTAAGACACAGCAAGGAAAAAGAGAGAGTAGGGCTAATCCACAAATAAGAACTGGAATCCAAGGACCATGATCCAATGACTCAGGGCTGGGAAAGAAGAGGTGCAAGGGCACCTAATAATGGGGGATTAGACCTCTTTAAAGACCTCTCTTTATCCTTGCTTTGTCTGACATTGTCATGGGAAAGGTAGAAACCCCAATATAAAAGGGATGCATTTCCTTGCTGAAGATCATTTCAATCAACATTGCTGGGGCTGGTATCTATCTGTCAATCATTCCTGCCCCAACACCTGAGCTTGAGCATATGATTTTCAGAAAAAAATTGATAATATTTCAAGAAATTTATCCAAATTTCTCTGAATTTGGACTATTTTTGATTCAGGAGAGGAATTTCTTTGTGGCAGTCAGAGTTTTACTTGAAAACACAATGGAGGGTGATTTGTTTCAAGGAAATGCTAGGCAGTGATAGCACTAAATTGAAGGTTGACTGCACCTAAATGAATTCATGTTCTTGTTGCAGGATAATCTTGGTGCATACCAGGGTTCTAACATAAGTTCTCAAAATGAAATTTAGAATGGCGTCTAAGCAAGCTGCAAAAAAGGTATTTGTTCTTGATACTTATAGGAATTACCGTGAAAAACCGGCTGGTAAGAAACCCTGGGACTATAGCCATGCTCATTCCTATCATATATTGTTGAAGAGAAACTTGGTTATGCCAACAATATAAAAAAAAAAAAAAAATTTTTTTTTTTTTTTTTTTTTTTTCAGTCGAGCTCCCTTTTCAGAATTCTTGAAATCAATGTGGCAGTAATTCCAAGGGTTGCCTCCAGGCCACTGATATTTTGCTTTCAATATATGTCAGGAAAAAAAGGTGGTGTACACTTTCACATCACTTGTGCAGTTGCAAATTGTGGAGTTTATTCTAGTTTGGTATCCATATACAGCTATTTTCTCTGTTTCTCATTCTGAAGTGATGTGATGCCTTTGAATGGATTTTAGTTGTGTGGGGAGTGGGTTTGTATGTGGGAATGTTGATTGAACATTTTCAATGGTGAAAAGCAGAAAGTAGGGCTTTCTGTTTATTACTTCATTCAAAAGACCCCTCTTCCAAATATTGTTGGCATAACCAAGTTTCTCTTCAACAATATATGATAGGAATGAGCATGGCTATAGTCCCAGGGTTTCTTACCAGCCGGTTTTTCACGGTAATTCCTATAAGTATCAAGAACAAATGCCTTTACAGTTGCCACATTCTTATGCGAAGTGACAGCGTTGAAGGCTGCTGTGAATGAAAATGGTAGATATAATAATGCATTAATGCTGGCAGGCCTTGGCATTGAAATCAAGTAAATCTCAAGAATTCTGCAGAAAAGCTGGGCACACCGAAATTCTTTGCGATCCTACTCCTTCTTCTGACTTATGCCGTTTCAATCACTATATATCTTCTTGAGATCATGTTCTAGATCCCGCGAATAAAATTACCTAGTAGCCAGGGATTGCAAAGAAAGATATTCTAATATAAATTCCTAATCTCAACCTTCAAACTTCCCCCCCCCCCCCCCCCCCACACAGAAAAACGCAGGACATGCGTGTATATCATGCACAAAAGAAATGAGGACGAGCGCTCAGTAGGTTACATTGCCAAACCTCGCGATATGCGCTGTTCCATCCTGCCGATAATTTGCGACACATTGTGGTTTCATCAGTGTATGCAGCTGCAGACTGGTTGTACTCAGTTTGGCATCCAAGGCCTCTTTCCTGTATAAATACAGCTCAGACACACGCCGAAACATCAGTCACGAGTCTAACTCCAAAGCAAGCGATTCTGAATTTCGAAGTGGAAACAACAGTGTACTCAGACAAAAAAAAAAAATCAGCCTTCACCAACATGGAACTATCAAAAGTCAGTGACAGAGTTTCGGTTGGAAGTCAGAAAAGTGTTTTCAACTGCCTTTTGCTTATTTTCGGAATGAAGGTGCTGTTTGCGGTTGCTCTTGTAGCATGCGTGGTCATCACATACACTCAAGCAGATGTGGAAACGAAATCAAATCATCCTGCTGAAAAATCGGCAGAAGCCCAACTCGCAGCTCCTGCTCAGTGAGTAGAAGCACTTGAAACAAATCTTCTGCGAAGAAATTTCACAAATTTTAGTGAAAAACATAACCTTTTTGTCCAATCAGACACATGAACAAATGCGTCTGTATTCCGGTTGGACAAGCGATATTGTTGAAAATATGCATTCACTGTACTGAAAGTGGTTTACCTGCTGATAGCTCCAGCAGAAGTAGGTTGATATTCGCTGAAGTTCCATGCAAGATCCGATTTTCCCGTATAATATACTGTATAACATTTGAAGGTCACACACTCTCACATAAGATCCGCAATATGATTTCGTTGAGCTAAACTTTTTCAAAATCAAAATGATCATTCCAGAAAAATAACGCTGGTATTTATGCATTTTCCTGAAATTTTGACTGTTAAACTCTTCCATTTCATGGGCTCTAAATAATACAGTAACCAGTGAGTTATGACTTTCAGCTGCCTTTTTAGACATTTGATGTTTTTTATCCCGTAATACCTGTACCTGCTGAATTCATTTATGCGTGCGACACGAAATCTAGCTGAATTGAACCTTTATATCTTTCCCGAATGAAATTTGGATATATTGTATGTGTTGCCCGGTTTATAACTGCAGCGTGCTTGTATCATCCTAACTCATTATAAAATGCTAACATTTTGAAAAATTGTCAGAATGAAATCATAGCAACCCAATTCATTGTACTCTATTTGGAGAAAAGAAATGGTGTGTACGGAAACTACAGTACGAGTCAATTTGTGGTAATCGAAATTTCATTCGGTGGATCATTTTCTTTGAGTATAAAGCATCTTTTAAATTTACCTAATGCATGTTTTGCATTAGGCAAAACATTTTCCGCGTAATCCAACGAAGATAGGGATCAAATACTCTCGTGGATTCTCCAAATTTTGTCCCATTTTACACTGAAAAGTCTGTGATGGTTTCTTTTTGTGTTTTTCCAAAAGAGCGAGAGGATTTTCAAGCAGCAGCAGTTCATCAGGACCCAAATTCAAGAAAGTGTACGTTAAGAAGGGCAAGAAACTCATCAAGAAAGTCAAGGTGAGGTTCCCGTCCAGTTCCAGCGAAGGAATCACCATTTCCAAGAAGAAGTATCCCATCAAGAAGAAGAAGTTCTCCAGCAGCTCCTCCAGCTCATCTGGCCGCTAAATTATTTCTCAGCTTTTCTCCTGAACTGTCGTTAATTTCATTCGAAAGAGGATATTGTCTTCTGAATTTAGCAAAACAAGAGATTCGTCGAAATGTCGATGCATAATTAACATTATCCTTCACTTCTAAGTGGAAATTGTCGTTCTAGTCATTATATTTGGGTTACCGCAGGGATATTTCGTTACGCGTTTAATGGCGAATCGTGTATGTTGGTCAACTTTTCGGAGTCCACATTGCAATTATGCTGCATGAAACAGTCGATGCTGAAGGACATCATCTACAAAAAATACTCCTGTGTCAATTTCTTCGGTACCGTATTTCAGATCTGACTGATCGAATCATAGGAACATCTCTATAATTACATTGAAGTCAGCGCGAAAGAAAGACAAAAACGAAGATGAGTTCAGAAGCTTTTACATACTGTATAAGCGAAAACTGGCATGGGAAATTGGATGCTTCGCTTCAAGACGTTGCAAAATTTCTGAAAAACATCGAAAATTGGCCAAATCCTGTTCCAGTACAGAAGTACAGCACTATATAATAAATCAGTATCAGCCTAATCTTTTTCAAGACACTCAATTTGCTTCTTGTGAGGAAAAAATGAGGTCCAAATGGTGTCTAATACTCAAATAATTGTTCAACCCAACTTGAAAGTCAAAAATTAGTGATTGAAACATCCGCAAATTGCCACACTTGACAATCATTCTGGCATTTCTTGATATCCCAACAAAGAAAATCAATGGACAATGAACTCAGACAATGAAGACAGAACTCATCGCAGTACCTGTATGCTGAAAAATCACTTGTAGAAGTTCCACAAAACATGTAATTGTTTTGAGTAAGGCGTAATCTTCCCTAACTCAGGGGCAACTGGGCTGGGTTTCTTTTTGAAAAATTGCGTCCCATATACAGTCAACCACTGGTTAATGTTTTTAGTTGGTTCCAAGCAAAAAAAAGTTAACTGAAAAAAACGTTAACTGGGGGTGTATTTCCCTTAAGAAATAAGGGAAAAATGTTTATTTGGTTCCACAAAAAATTTTCTTAAGGTAAAAATCAGAAAAAATTTACCAAAGAGTGTATTTCAACAGCTGAGCTTTATGCACTGCCATTACATTCTTAAAGTAACCACAGTTATTCACTCAATTAAAATCAGAGATTCATTTTAATGACACAAAAAGTCACTCATCAGAGTCACTTGAGTCATTTGCCCTCTTGCAGGGCTGAGATTTGTGACCTGATGGCCCAGGTTGGTCCATTGATGGCCCAGCTTTGTCAGGAGAGAAGAAGCTTTTCATGGATGATTGCTTCTCCCTACTTTTGAGAATGGCAGTT